>PISX010035274.1:0-12960 GCA_004024625.1 Mellivora capensis
AAAAAAAAAAAAAAAAAGGTGATGGATCCTAACCTTTGAGACCTAAGAAGTGCACTTTGAAGTCACACAGCAGTAATTGACATGCTGGGGTTTGAAGCCTGTATATATGATCTTAATTCCATTGATCTATTGTCAGTAGTTATTTTAGTTATAGGGCTAATATTAGAAACCCCTTTTCCTGAATCCTAATTAGCTATCCTTGCTACTCCTGCAGCCAGCTTTTCCTAACCAGTGCTTCTGACTAAATCATTAGTGGTGATCGTGCTGTGATAGACTATTTCCACAGTAACCTAAACTTCCATAAGTTGCTTTTCTAGCCTTTTTAAAATATGCCTTTTAACTGGTTTTTTTGTCATTATATAGAGAATATACAAATTCTCCTCAGGTACCACTTTTGTAAATATTTCATTTCTGATAATATCTATTTTTTCTTTAAAAGATTTATTTATTTCAGAGTGGTAGCACACTTTCTGAGAGCATGGGGGGTGGAGAGCAGAAGGAGCAGAAGGAAAGGGAGAGAGAATCTCAAGCAGACCTCTCACTGAGCATGGGCTATATTTCAGGACCCTGCGATCATGACCTGAGCCAAAATCAAGTCTGACACTTAACCAACCAAGCCACCCAGGTGCCTTGTGATAATGTTTTTCTTTTAATTTATTTTTTTATTTTTTTAAGATTCTGTTTATTTGAGAGAGAGCATGAACGATGGGGGAGGGGCAGAGGGAGAGGCAGACACCCTGCTGAGCAGGGAGCCCAACATGGGGCAATGTAGGGGTTGATCCCAGGACCCTGAGATCGTGACCTAAGCCAAAGGCAGATGCTTAAACAGACTGAGCCACCCAGGCACCCTGCCCCCTGATAATATTTACCTTAATATGTAAGTAGAAGTTATATGTTGTTGAAATAATAGTTACATTTAACTTAAAAGACAGTTCTCAATTTGAATTGCAACTGTTCCATTTTGTACTCTACTACACTCAAGATTTTATATTTTAAAATGTGAATTAAACCTTCATGAGAAAACATTATTTTAGAATTAAGCTTTCATCTCAATTTATTTTCTTTTTTTTATTTTTTTATATTTGTTTTTTAATATTTTTATATATTTTTATATATTTTTTATATATATATTTTATATTTTATATTTATTTTTTTATATTTTTTTATATTTATTTTTTATATTTATTGCAGTGGAAAGCTAGTTTTTTTTTTTTTTAAGATTTTATTTGTCAGAGAGAGAGAGAACGCACACGCACAAGCAGGCAAAGTCGCAGGCAAAGGCAGAGAGAGAATCAGTCTCCCAGCCGAGCAAGGAGCCTGATGCAGGACTCGATCCCAGGACCTCAGGATCATGACTTGAGCCAAAGGCAGCAGCTTAACCCACTAAGCCACCCAGGCATCCCAGTGACAAGCTAGGTCTATTATAACCACTTTAACTTATAGGAGAAACAGGAGGGAAATGAGAACTCTGAATTACACAAAATTTTGGTTTTCATATCAGTATACAGTTATTTAAAAGTCAATTAAAAATGTGATAATAAAGTAATCATATACCTGAAAAATAACAAGGTATATTCTTGTCTATGTCAGTAAATCTGTTAAAGTCTTTTAAGGTTTCTTTCCCCTGCAAAGCTGTTTGCACAATGCCATTTAATGAATGTTAGAATGTAAGAGAACTTGTAAAAACATGACATTTAACTTTACTAGTTTGGTGTAATACTTTGCAGTATGGCAATGTTGATCTTACCTGGTTTCTTAGTTTACTAAAGGCTAAATTTGCTCTAAAGCATTCTGTTTTCTCTGCTGAGAGACCAGTTAAAAATTTTCTTGAGGAATAGTAACAGTTTACCTAATTTTGAGTCCACACATTTGTAGTAAACAAAAATATTTTATGGCTTTAGGATTGCTGATTAGGTCACATCAAAACTGGTCTAATCAAATGGCCTCTTGTTTAAAAGTTGTATGCATGCATAAAATGAAAACAAAAGGAGAAAGAGAAATAACAAGACAGTTAAATCTTACTAGATTTCGTATTCTGAGCATGGCTTTAAGTTTCCTTTTTTTCTGTGACTTTATAGTAATTAAAAGGAAATAGTACCTACATTTTGAATACTTCCTTGTATACTTCAAGGACCTAAGAAGTGTATTTGAGAATTCAACTCTTTTAAAGTGCTCATAAGATTGATTTTTCTTTGAACCTGTAATTCACCATTAGAATAATTTGCCTATGGATTGGAAGACAGATGCATAAACTTTGTAATACTCATGGCCTATATCCATGGCTTTTAAAACACTATAAACTTGTTTGTGCATATACTCTAATATGCCTCAAAGTCCATTATGCTAAGATCTCTACAGTTAGTGACAAAATTACTACCTTTCCCTAAGCTATTGCGACTGGGAGAAAGTTAGCCCAGGACGGTCAGGAGCCGTTAATGAGACTCAGTTGTACAAGGGAACAGAGTCAGAAATGAAACTGGAGGGGAGAAAGATCCAGAATTCTGATGTTACTTCATGCTGTCTGTTTTCATTTTGTGCCAAAAAGCTGTGCAGATAATTCTTAGAGCATCCCTACCTTCCTCTAAGAATTGACTTCCTTTATTTTCTGTGGAGATAATTTTTTTTTCTAAGACTGGATCAGTTCCTCTTATGCCAAGCAAGGTTCTAGGCTAACTTGATGGTTGATTAGTGAGCATCAATAATGCTTACTAGTGCATCTCGGCATTCTCCCCCTAATTTGTTGAACTATCTAGGAAATTTTCTAGAAGCCAATCCAAATTCAGAACCTCGGTAATCTTTCTAGTAAGAAAAATCCTAGGTATTTTTTCTTGGTTAAGACACTGGTGAATTTAGTGATTACTTTTAATCTTGTTCTTTCTTGATTCTGTGTCTTTGACTAAAACACTGTTCACATGGTAAGTAGTCAGGGAACAGTTTGAATCTCATCAAGTCCTGATTCGGTTTGGATGTGAAAACTGGTTATTAACTACTGAGTCTGTCATTGCATCCACTGTCCTGCATCTGACATTCCAGCATCTTTCCGCTTAAGTAAAAGAACCCACCCCTTGTGATAGGGAAACTGTGTAAGTAGCTAACTGAATCTGCAATTAGCCTCTTTCACTTGTGTCACATAATTGCAGATATCTTACATTATTAAATAAAGAGAGCACTTTTTTTAAAATTTATTTTCAGCGTAACAGTATTCATTGTTTTTGTACCACACCCAGTGCTCCATGCAATACGTGCCCTCCCCAATACCCACCACCTGGCTCCCCCAACCTCCCAACCTCTGCCCCTTCAAAACCTCTCAGGTTGTTTTTCTGAGTCCATAGTCTCTCATGGTTCACCTCCCCCTCCAATTTCCCTCAACTCCCTTCTCCTCTCCATCTCCCCATGTCCTCTATGTTATTTGTTATGCTCCACAAATAAGTGAAACCATATGATAATTGACTCTCTCTGCTTGACTTATTTCACTCAGCATAATCTCTTCCAGTCCCGTCCATGTTGCTACAAAAGTTGGATATTCATCCTTTCTGATGGAGGCATAATACTCCATAGTATATATGGACCACATCTTCCTTATCCATTCATCCATTGAAGGGCATCTTGGTTCTTTCCACAGTTTGGCGACCGTGGCCATTGCTGCTATAAAAATTGGGGTAGAGATGGCCCTTCTTTTCACTACACCTGTATCTTTGGGGTAAATACCAAGTAGTGCAATTGCAGGGTCATAGGGAGAAGAATGAAACTCGACCATTCTCTTACACTGTACACAAAGATAAACTCGAAATGGATAAAGGACCTCAACATGAGACAGGAATCCATCAGAATCCTAGAGGAGAACATAGGCAGTAACCTCTTTGATATCAGCCACAGCAACTTCTTTCAAGATATGTCTCCAAAGGCAAAGGAAACAAAAACGAAAATGAACTTTTGGGACTTCATCAAGATCAAAAGCACAGCAAAGGAAACAGTCAACAAAACAAAGAGGCAACCCACGGAATGGGAGAAGATATTTGCAAATGACAGTACAGACAAAAGGTTGATATCCAGGATCTATAAAGAACTTCTCAAACTCAAGACACACAAAATAGATAATCATATCAAAAAATGGGCAGAAGATATGAACAGAAACTTCTCCAATGAAGACATACAAATGGCTATCAGACACATGAAAAAATGTTCATCATCACTAGCCATTAGGGAGATTAAAATAAAACCACATTGAGATACCACTTTACACCAGTTAGAATGGCCAAAATTAGCAAGACAGGAAACAACGTGTGTTGGAGAGGATGTGGAGAAAGGGGAACCCTCCTACACTGTTGGTGGGAATGCAAGTTGGTGCAGCCACTCTGGAGAACAGTGTGGAGATTCCTCAAGAAATTAAAAATAAAGAGAGTACTATTAAATACAAAATGTACCGTGACCTTCTAACTGTAACTGGGTTATCTTTGATATACTTAGAAATACAGCCAAAAGGTTATTTTCTTTTTCTTAACTGCCTTGTTGATGCCTTTAAAGTGCCTGTGACACTTTAAATAAACTGAATACTTTTTAGTGGCAGTAACAGTAAAGCCTAATTATATGCTCAAAACAGGGAGGATGGAAAAGTCAAGGGGGATTGGATGGTGAAAAGTTTAAATTATAAAATATTTTTGAAGAAAAATAATTGAATCTAGACTGCCTCAGAGAATGGACATCCCTTGGACCTTTACAGAAAGGACCAGGGGCCCTGCAGCAGAGGGAAACTTCACATGAGGAGAATGGGCCTCGCATGGTAAAGAGGTCTTAACACTAGGCCTGACTTCTTTTGTGCACAGAGAGGGACATGACCTAGCCCTACCTTCACTCTCGATTTGCTGTAGGTCCAGGTGGGATAGGCGTGGCAGAGCTCCAGGCTGGGATCAGCCCTTCCTACCACCCCCAGTTCTTGTGAGATTCACGTCACTTTCTACTTCACAGCAAAGTGACGGACAACTGTGTTCAGGGATCTACTGGACCTCCCCTCCCCCAGCCCAGCTGACCTACTGTGGTTGCCAAGGTTCTCTCTCAGAGATAGAGATCTCATCACAGTTCTAGTGGTCAGGTCTGGCCGTAGGATGCTGGTGCTTGAAGGCAGAGCTGTGAAGCCCCACGTAGTCATAGAGGGCCCACTCTTGGCTGCCACATCCACTTACAAGGTGGTCCTGGAGCAGCTGTGGGGTGCTCTGCTGGCAGTTTCTGGTAGCTGGAGACACAGCCCAAGTCTCCCCGTGTTGTGCTGGGTGATGCTGCTAGGTTCTGTCGTGCTGGTTTCTTTAAGGAAGAGACAACTCCCTCTAAGAACGGTGAAGGCACTGAGCCAAAGGTGTACTGGCCGTCATAAAGTCTATGGAGGAGGCACTGAGAATGGTGGATCAACCACACAAGCCAACGATGTCCTTAGGCCACCCACAGTGGTGACCAGTACTACCCAATTACAAACCTTTTGCTTGTCAGCAATGAATACACACCTGAGCAGGTTGCAACAGGATGCTGCCAATGTTCTGAAAAAGGCACAAAAGAGCCAGCCTCACTATATTCCTCAAGGCCCTGGTGAAAAACCCATTGGGAGAGAATCCGAGTAGAATGGAGAAAAATGTGTGAAGCAAAGAATGAATGATTTCCTTGAAAACACTGATTTCACACAATGACTGGGACAGCTCAAGCAAGAAATTTCCAGATGGGCAGGGCAGGAAAAGGAGGGCAAAGAAGGGCTGGAGCTATCGAAGGCACACACAGAGCCCATCCAGAAGGATCAAGCCAGCCCATCACCGTCCTGCCCCACGCAGGACCCGGGATGCAGGCCATTCCCTTGCCTCACCCCCACACATCATGCTGGTGCCACAACCTGGGTTATCCTGCAAAAGAGAGAATCAGGAAATGGCAATCACCCTGACCACAAGGCAGCCCTGGAAATGAAAGATTTCACTGATATTGCTGGCATGCATGTCTTCTCTCCAAGTCCCCAAACGTAACGTCCACACAGAATCAGACAACTGAGGGCAATAAGGGGGAGATCACCATGCTGACACGACAGAAACACAGTCTCCAAACCCAGAAATCATCTCTGCAACAGGACAGTTCAGGGCTTGACAGGGAGATCCAGCAGGTGAAGCTGAAACTTCAGAAAAACCAAGAAGAACAGGACCAACACATTCTGCAACTTCACAGAAAACACTTTCAAGGGCAAGCTCAGCGCTTGCAAATGATGCAGAAATGGACCAGCGTCTCTAGAAACAAGACTTTCACTTGGCACTTGCGCAACCACTATAGGGACATGGCCCAAGAGATGGCCCAGGAGATGGAGATCGACAGCTCCTATATCGCAAGGCTGTCCTCTTCCATCAAGACAGAGCCGCAAAAGGCTGGGTGGCCGTTGTATCCAGCGAGAGAAAGTTCCAAGAGCTGAGGAGAGAAAATGATCGCCTGAGGCAGATGCTGACGGGAGGCTGGTCACCTCACCTGAGTGACCCTCTTGCTCCTGCTGCTCCACCCGCATCCTGCAGAGGCTGGGCAATGACAGGGCTTGCCTGGGGTCGTGAGGCCCCCACGATGGAGGGGAGTCCCACTGTGAGGGCCC
Source organism: Mellivora capensis (assembly GCA_004024625.1). Classification (NCBI taxonomy): domain Eukaryota; kingdom Metazoa; phylum Chordata; class Mammalia; order Carnivora; family Mustelidae; genus Mellivora; species Mellivora capensis. The sequence continues at coordinate 6,605 of PISX010035274.1, forward strand.
AGGGACCCGGGGGCCCCTGCACGTGTGACTGGGCTCAGGACAGCTGGCCTCTCAACAGCCACACCCCTGCTCACCAACTGCATGGACTTCTGTGAACAATGTCTCAGTACTCTGTCTCTCGTGAAGCTACTATTTCTCAATTGATCCCACATTTATTTTGAGTAGTACACCATTATAACTCTTACGCATATATAAATAAACGTTGTTTATAGTCTCAGGAATAGATAGTTTCCCCCATCTCACATGTTTGAAATATATGCTGTCGGTATGGCTTTTTGTTTTAATGCCACTATGACTTAAGCATCCTCTAAAGGTGGACATGGATAGAGACACTCGAAACAAGACCATACCTGCGCTTCAGGACTTATTACAAAGTCTTCAGGAGTAACTCAATATTTATGTTAAAAAAAATATGTGGTCTTAAAAACAGAGAAAAAATAGGAAAAAAATCTTAAAACAACATCCCACTCTAACGACAGAAAATGGTTGTTAGTGCAGTCCTAAACTGCTCTTTGAGTCCTAAACTAAATTTTAGTACTGAATTCATAGTTTAGACCTAAATTAATATTTTAGAACTAGATTCATATTTTAGTCCTAAATTCATAGGATGAGTTTAGTCCTAAATTTATAAATAGGAAAAAATAAGAATTTGCAACCATTTCTTTCTTCTTCTCTATTTTTTTTTTTGTAATCTTTGTTGCTTTGTTTAAGACAGTATTTCTTGTTTACCATTCAAGATTTTTATGCAATCAAAATAAATAGTTTTCTGCGGATGGCAAATGCACCCTCTTGTGTGTGTTTGCATGGATGTGCAAGGATCCATGATGCAGAATCTAGACTACTGTACTTTTGTGAGTACTGGAAAATGTAAAAATAGAGGTGAAAGTTGTAAAATATTGCTTACACGGACGGGGATGCCTGGGTGGCTTTGTCCATTAAGCATCTGCCTTCAGGTCATGATCTCGGGGTTCTGGGATCAAGACCCATGTTGGACTCCCTACTCAGCAGGGAATATGCTTCTCCTTCTCCCCCTCCCCTCTCTTGTGTTCTCTCTCTCTCTCTCTCTCTTTTGCTCTACTCTCTCTCAAATTATTAAAATAAAGTCTTAAGAAAAAAATCTCTTATGGTGAAAAACCGAATTGCTTACACATACATAAATATCTGAAAAGAAAAAAAAAAAATGTGTGCATGCATTCGTGAAGAAAGGAAAGACTCCCTGATCATCTTGACAGAGCAGAGTGTCCTGATTTACCAGCAATGATCCTAGCCAGGAGCACTTCTCACACATGGTTCAGAGGATGAAGAGGCCAGGAGACAGTCCCCAGCTGCCTCAGGGAGGACGGTAGGACCAAGGGTGTTGATCCCAGTCTCAAGCAAAAGGAGGGGGTGTCTTGCACTAGGTCTGAAGGACAGGGAAGTGGCATCAGCTGAGGTCAGTGGAGTGCTAACCAGGGAACAGGGAATAGTGCCTCCCTTCCCCCATGTCTTCTGGTCTTCCCTGGAGAACTGGAGCAGGGTAGCCACCCACAGGGCCTGGGTGTGCATGCAAGGGAGTCAGCCTCAGAAACAGAGCATGCAGAAAAGGGTCCAGAAGCAATCTGGAGAAGGACTCACACACGTGACACTATTTGATCCAAAGTGGGAGTGTGTGCTACAGCCTTTGTTCACTTTCACATACGTAGTGAATATCTCTGCAGCATCTATGATGTCTTTTGTGTAGTTCTGGTATGTGGGATACAGTGATGAACACTTACAACCCACTGAGGGTTGTCCTCAGTGGACCTGTACAGCATATGTCCTAGTGATGGACGAGGCCAGGGAATAAAGAACAAGGGGATTAGGAAGAGCAATCTCTGCTCTGCAGAGAATTCCAATCAGGTGATGGCTAATACCCAGAGGCGACATTCAGGCTGAGATGAAGATAACAGGAAGTAGCCTGGGAAGGCAGGGGGCAGAAAGTTCCAGGCAGAGAGAACATGAGTCTAAAGGTGGAGGGCTGGGCTTCGGAGGCAAAGGAAACACGGCACAGGTGACAGGGAAGTAGGTAGGGAGCAGGGCCCTCACAGAAACCTCTCTGTGGTGTAGGGTAGAGATACCAGGAGAGGTTGTTGGCCTGGAGACAGGGTGATTTGTGTACTACACAGATCTCTGCGACTGTAGGGACAAGGGAATCTGGGGTGGAGGAAGAAGGGCAGGATTCTGGGAGGGGCTCACAGGGTCTGTGTGGAGCATTGGGGGCTAGCACAGCTGTGGCCTCAGGGGCAAGCCTCCGGTTTATCTTTCCCCAGCAATGACTCCCTGCATATCTGGCCAAGGGGACCTTCTTGGCCTTGGCATCCCAGACGAGAGGCCATGCCTGTCCTGAGAAGTGAGGGCACTGAGACTGCATAGGGCCACATGGAAGGGCCTGCACACACACAGCTGCACACACCAGAAAGTCCTCCTCGCTGGGCACCTCTGCAGGGCTAGGAGGGAAGAGGGCACTTGGTCCTGATTGGAGCCCCCATCATCAGACTCCTGAAACTATTAAACAGGCTTGATTGAGCGGGGCCTCGTTCAGTAGACCCATGGAGTGCTCATGTCCTCCCTGAGGCCCTTCTGCACCAAGACCCCCAAACCACCCTCTGGTCTGCAACCTTGGCAAAGACAAGTGCAATTTTATCATTAGGTTCACTGGTGGTCAATTTGGGGCTGGCTTGATACTTGAATATTCTTGGCTGTCCCCACTGCTGATGAAATTTCCCATTTGAATCCTCAGGTCAGGATGAACAAAACTTGATAGATGAGAGTATTTGTAGAACTGGAGCTAACAGGAAGAACAGAAGGTGGTGGCCGAGTAGAGGGCCCTCTTTCATTGGGTCCCTGAAACTCAGCTACATAGTTATCAAATCTTCCTGTGAACACCTATGAAGGCAACCTGGGACAGTGTGGTCTCAGAATCTCCAGGGTCACAGATAAACAGGGGTGCCTGAGTGTGGCAGAATTCCCAAGCATCAGAAACAGGAAGCCAGCCACAGTCAGTGAGCTCGGGAGTGGGCTTTCATCTCGGGGTTGCCATAAACTAGGAAGGCGGGCACAGTCGGGCAGCTGCTCTAAGATGAGGGGCCCTCTACATGACAGAACCACAAGTAGACCCTCCGCTTTCTCCCAGGAGGAATGGTGCAGGTGTGTGTCGCAGGAGTGCAAAGTGTGAAGACTCCGGATGGGGTCCCATGCCTCAGATTCAAAGGTTTCAACACAGGCTTGGTTAACAAAGAGCATGGACAGAAACCAGGGAGACAAAAGTGATTGACTACATTTCCCTGAGGGTGCACTAAAGAGTGGGGGCCTCAATTTCTCAGATATGGTGCTAGAGATCAGGACACCACAATTTCTATTTCTGTCCTCTGGAGCGGCACGGAAAATCTTCAGGAAACAAAAGCCCCATGAAGCAACGAGGAGCCAAGCCTCCCTGGCAAGACCTGTGTGGTTCCACCAGGACAAACAAATTTTAGAACCAGCCCAACAGACCCCAACCGCCAGAGGACCAGCACGAACATCCAGCCAATACCAAGGGTACTGATCGTTCAGAACTAAAAAACTCCAGTGCTGAATAAAACACTAAATAGAATTCGAGATTTTTTTTTTTTATTATTGTTTTGTTTTGTTTTTCCCTGCCCCAGGAACCCATTATTCTTTAGGCTCACTTGAAAATTTCCTTTTTTCTTTGGTCCATTTTCCTTTTCAACTAGTTTCTTGTTTTATTCCAATATTTGAAGACTTTTTAAATTTTTGTTTTTACACTATATATACATATTCTTCATTTTGGCCTTCTTTTCATTACATCTATAATTTTGAATTCATCTACAATTTTACTTTTGTATAGATGTTTTTCTTTCTCTAGAATTTTGAGACCTAGTGTCTTCTATCAAGCAGAAGAAAATACACCCAGGATTTGGTATGTCACTCTGTTCTGTCTACCTGCTTGATTATATTTTCTCTTTTTTTCCTTCTTTTATTTTCTTTTATTTTGTTGGTTGCTTAGTTGGTTGGTTTTATCCATTTCTGCTTTCTGAACTCCTCTGATTTGTCTAGTGTATAATTCATTGGGGTCTTGGTTGATTCTTTGGCATTTTGTTCTGTCAGTCATTATTCTAAGAACAAAAAGGTAAGCCAGAAAAACTCACCTTGAAAAAGAGAACAAGAGGGACTACTGACAGCCAGGCAGCTCATCAGTATGGAAATTTGTAAAATTTCGGAGCTAGAATTCAGAATATCAACTCAAAAGTTAGAGCTGGATTTGAAAAAAGCATAGAAGACACTAGAGAATCCCTGTCTAGAGAAATCAAAGGACTATAATCAAATCAAATAGAAATAAAAAAGGGTATTAAGGAGATGCGATCAAAAAGTAAGGCTCCAGGGAACCATGGTGGCTCAGTTGGTTGACAGATGGTCTTCGGCTCAGGTCATGAACCTGGAGTCGCTGGATCGAGTCCTGTATCAGGTTCCCTGCTTGGCGGGGTGTCTGCTTCTCCCTCTGATCCTCCCTCTTATCATGCTCGCTCTCTGTCTCTCTCTCTCTCTCTCTCTCTCTCTGATTCTGTCTCAAAGAAGTAATTAAAACACTTTCCTAAAAAGGGAGGCTCTCCCTGCTACGATAAAGGAGGCAGAAGAGAGAATCTGTGGCATCGAAGATGAAACGACGGAGAATAAAACTGAGGAAAAGGGAGATAAACAAAGACTAGATTGCAAGGAGAGGATTTCAGAGCTCAGTGACACCCTAAAGTGAAATGGTAATAGATTAATTTTTTTAATTGTTTTTTTTTTTATTTCATTTGTTTTCAGCGTAACAGAATACATAGTTTTTGCACCACACCCTGCAGTGCATGCCCTCCATAATACCCCTACCAGGCTCCCCTAACCTCCCACACCCCGCCCATTCAAAACCCCTCAGGTTGTTTTTCAGAGTCCATACTCTCTCATAGTTCACCTCCCCCTCCAATTTCCCTCAACTCCCTTCTCCTCTCCACCTCCCCATGTCCTCTGTGTTATTTGTTATGCTCCACAAATAAGTGAAACCATATGAAAATTTACTCTCTCTGCTTGACTTATTTCACTCAGCATGATCTCTTCCAGTCCCGTCCATGTTGCTACAAAAGTTGGGTATTCATCCTTTCTGATGGAAGCATAATACTCCATAGTGTATATGGACCACATCTTCCTTATCCATTCATCCGTTGAAGGGCATCTTGGTTCTTTCACAGTTTGACGACCGTGGCCGTTGCTGCTATAAACATTGGGGTACAGATAGCCCTTCTTTTCACCACATCTGTATCTTTGGGGTAAAAACCCAGTAGCGCAGTTGCAGGGTCATAGGGAAGCTCTATTTTTAACTTCATGAGGAATCTCCACACTGTTCTGCAGAGTGGCTGCACCAACTTGCATTCCCACCAACAGTGTAAGAGGGTTCCCCTTTCTCCAGATCCTCTCCAACACACATTGTTTCCTGTCTTGCTAATTTTGGCCATTCTAACTGGTGTGAGGTGTTATCTCAGTGTGGTTTTAATTTGAATCTCCCTGAAGGCTAGTGATGATGAACATTTTTTCATGTGTCTGATAGCCATTTGTATGTCTTCATTGGAGAAGTGTCTGTTCATATATTCTTCCCATTTTTTTATATGATTATGTGTTTTGTGTGTGTTGAGTTTGAGAAGTTCTTTAAAGAACCTGGGTATCAACCTTTTGTCTGTACTGTCATTTGCAAATATCTTCTCCCATTCCGTGGGTTGCCTCTTTGTTTTGTTGACTGTCTCCTTTGCTGTGCAGAAGCTTTTGATCTTGATGAAGTCCCAAAAGTTCATTTTCGTTTTTGTTTCCTTTGCCTTTGGAGACATCTCTTGAAAGAAGTTGCTGTGGCTGATATCAAAGAGGTTAATGCCTATGTTCTCCTCTAGGATCCTGATGGATTCCTGTCTCACGTTGAGGTCCTTTATCCAGTTCGAGTTTATCTTTGTGTACGGTGTAAGAGAATGGTCGAGAAATTGAAAACCTGAATAGACCGATATCTAGTAACGAGATTGAAGCAGTGATCAAAAACCTTCCAAAAAACAAGAACCCAGGACCTGACGGATTCCCTGGGGAATTCTACCAAACTTTCAAAGAAGAAATAACATGTATTCTCCTGAAGCTGTTTCAAAAAATTGAAGCAGAAGGAAAACTTCCAGACTCATTTTATGAAGCCAGCATTACCCTGATCCCCAAACCAGGCAAAGACCACACCAAAAAGGAGAATTTCAGACCAATATCACTGATGAATATGGATGCTAAGATTCTCAACAAGATCCTAGCAAACAGGATCCAACAGCACATTAAAAAGA
>PISX010035275.1:0-13118 GCA_004024625.1 Mellivora capensis
CCAGCAGCTCTAAATACCCATGCTTCCAGTCCCAGTGCTGGTCTCTGCTGGCCTGAAGTGACACTCCTGGGCCCTCCCCACCCCAGCCGCTTGCATGCACCTGCTCTTGTTGTCTTCCTCTACCTCTGCGGGTTGGTCTGGTTCTGCATTCTCCTTCCATTGTCCACTGCCTTCTCGCTGTCCCTACTCCCTACTCTGCCTCACCACAGCTGAAAGACCCATGCCCAGCACTACTGACAAGGCCCATGGGACACACCTTGCATTCGAATGCCCACTTTAGACTGTGCAAATATAGCAGTCTTCATAAGCACTGACTTCTATATCTAGAATGGATTTGTCTAAAGTCCATAAAGCTCTTTTTCTGAACTTTTTTATCCCTTGGCCTATCTTTCCTAGAATTCTTGAAAACTCCATTTACAAAAATTCAGTCTTCTTTTCTTTATTTTTGTGGCATTTCTTTCTCTAATCAGCTTACTAGGTGGCATTTTCTTATTCCACAGTGGTACTTTCCGCTAAACAAACACATCTTCCTCACTACAGCCAAAGTGATCTCGAACACTGCAGACCTGAAAGCTGCCCCCCCCCAAGTTATCCATGTCCTAATCCCTGGAAGCTGGAAATACTCTCTTCCATGGCAAAAGTGAATGTTACTTTATATGGCGAACAATGTGATCAAGGATCTTGAGGTAGAGGGATTGTCCTGAATAAACTGGGTGGGCCCTAAATATAGTGTCTCTCTCTCTCTCTCTCTCTCTCTCTCTCTCTCACACACACACACACACACACACACACACACACACACAAGAAAGCGGCAAGAAAGATGTCACCAGAGAGAGGAGGAGAAATCACTGTGACCACAGAGGCAGAGACTGAAGTGCTGTAACCACCAGAGCTAGAGGCGGTAAGGGACAGATTCTCCCGGAGCCTCCTGAGAGGACATGACCCTGCAGACACAGTTAGACTGATTTTGGACTTCTGGCCTCCAGAACTCTGAGACAATAAAATTTCTTGCGTCCAGCTACCAAATTTGTGGTAACGTGTTACAGCAGCCTTAGGAAGAAACTAATACAGGAACATACAGCACAATCTATAGTGGGCTGGACTGAACCTCTCAATGTGTGGGAAATAGACCCCCTTTAACACCACTTGGCCTCCCCAGGAGCTATGTGGGTAAATTAAAGATTGCCATAGCCAGCTGCTATCTTCATTCTTTTTCTCTAGCAATTCTATTTCCCACTGTTTCCACTGCCAAATCATGCCATCCTCCTTCCTCACCTGGATGACAGCTTCCTGCTGGTCTCCCTGCGTTCCCTCTTACCCCTCTCCTGGTACGTGCTCTCCGGGATCATCATTCCTTGCTTAAAGATCCCATTACCAAGACCTCACCAGGCTTCCCCCCATTTCCTTCCAACCACACTTGTCTCCAATTCTTCTTACGAGAAACCAGATTCTTTTCTTTCAGGGCTTTTGCATCCACAGTACATCCTGCATTGCAACCCAATCTGTCTTGACCTTGTTTTTGTTTTATTTTCATCATAACTTTTATCACTATCTGAAATTATTTCACTTTTAGTGTAGTGTTGTCTCCTGCCCAGTGACAAACATAGTTCCTGCACACAGTAGAAGAATGTTTCTCAAATTGGGAGTAGGGAAGCTGTTCCCGGGGACATTTAGCAATGCTTCAGGGTGGTTTGGGTTGGCACAACGAGGGGAACGGTCCTGGTGGGTAGAGGCCAGGGAAGTTGCTAAGCCCACTCTACAATGCACAGGACAGCCGACACACACACGAAACAGAAGTATCTGACCCAAAATGTCAGTGTTGCCAAGAGATACCCTGTGATAGATAGATAGATGCTTGTGCCCAGGAGTACTGCCTATACCCCAATATCCATTCTCTCATTCATCTGTGGTAATAGATACCCCAATATTTTTACACAAAGCTACCAAGCACAAAGATGATATTTTCCGGTCTCCTTGGACCAGAAATAGAAAGGAATGTCATGTGACAGTAAATTTTTTTTTTTTTTTGCTTCCTCCATTCTGCTGCATGAAACCCAGATATCGCCATCTTAGACCATGACCTTAAGGCCATACAAACTAAAGCAACAAAGTAGGGCGCATGGGTCGCTCAGCGGGTTAAGCGTCTGCCTTTGGCTCAGGTCATGCAGGATCAAGTCCCACATCAGGCTCCCTGCTCGGTGGGGAGTCTGCTTCTTCCTCTGACCCTCTCCCCCGGCCCCTGGTTGTGCTTGTTTGCACGCACACACTCTCTCCTCTCTCACAAAAATAAATAAATAAAAATCTTAAATTAAAAAGAAATATAAAGCAACCGGGCAGAAAGATGTTGTGTCCCTGACATTTGTCCCCAAGCACCATACCTCCCCTGGATTGCTGCTAAGTGAGTAGTTGAATAAATGAATGACATCAGATATTTTTAATGCATTGTTTCTCTTACAGGCCTAGACATGAATAAAAAGCCAAAATTCATTTGTCGGATATAGCACCAAACTATCAACATTTTTTTTCTCTTTTGTACTTGTAGAGCCTCATCACCCCTGCCTTTTACGTTAGGATGATTTTAAATTACATCCTCTACTTACTGTGTGTTTAACTCCTCATCAGTCCCGCTGCAGCTTACAGAGTGCTCCCATAGTGCCTTTCATTCCAAAATGGCTTACAAGAGAAGCAGTCCTCTGGTCCATTCACGTCTCTTATCTCTCCTGTGACTCTTGCCACAAAGTGAGCCAGCACCACAGAAACAAGAGTGTTCTGTTGCATCATGGGTACACATGTAGTGCATAGGGAGGGGCTTGACGTATGATTATGGAAATCGGGAAAAATTTAAGTTCCTACAGAGTTCTGTTCTTGGTGAGCACCCCTTTTCCTGAATGTTAGCAGAGAGCATATTTGAAGTTTTGGCTTTGGCCCCCCAAACCAGACGCCTTCCTGGTTAGCCAGGTTTCTCCAGAAAGTATATCACTTCTCCAGAAATTTTTGTTCTCCCTGAAGCACCACCCACAGTAAAGAGCTTTCTTGGCATTCTTCCAAGGGCTGCCAATTTCCTGGAGCACAAGTAACTGCAAGACCGTCACTTCTCAGCCAGTGGCTCCCTGAAATAACCCTCTTCAGGGGTTCACTTCCTGAACATTGTTTTTACTTAAGTTTGCTTGTTTTCTCTTGAAACAAGATAGAGGGCAAATATAGAAAACATGAAGATTACAGTTAGCCGTTTGGTTAATGCTCTTCCACAGATACACCTACACATGGTTACCAAAATGAGATTATACCACACATACTGTTTTGTGACCTGATTTAATTCCATCACCACCCCCCATGTCAGTAAGGATTCTCCAACAGGCCTGTCCAACAGGACTTTCCAACAGGACTTTTAATAGGTCATAGAAACCACCCGAGGGGGCAGGGTTTTTTCAGACTACATCCAGTTGCACTTCCATGCACAGTCCACTACTCCTACCACTGAGAATTGCTCACCAGGAGGCACCCAGCTGGCTCAGTCAGTACAGCATGCGACCCTTGATCTCTGGTTTGTGAGTTCAAGCCCCATGCTGTGGGTAGAGTTTACTTAAAAGGAGAGAGAGAGAGAGAGAGAGAGAATGAATTGCTGACCCAGGCAATGAGTGTCAGTGGTGGGGCAGGGCAGGAAGCACCCAGTGTGTGAAGGCCCCAAATGGGGATGAGACCCACTGTCCTAGGACATCGAGCATTTAACTTACCCCTCTATAACTTTACCTACTTCCGGTTTCTGGGTATTAGAATATAGTCCTCTTTGGGAGGCCGTTATTATGATGTCTACCACAGTGAGGAAATTATTTGAGTGTAGAGTACTTTTTTTTTTTTAAAGTAATCTCAAGGCCCAAAATGGGGCCCAGACTCACAAACCCAAGATCAAGAGTGATGTGCTCCTCCCGGCTGAACTATTCAGGTGCCCCGTGAGTGCCAAGAACTTTGGAAAAATTTTTTTTTTGCAATCAGATTCCTGTAACTTTTTATTGGTTCTCAATTTGGCGAATTTTTATTTTTCATTAGACAGTCTGTGAGGGAAGCTAGAGCATACTTGTACATTTCTGAATTGAAAGGGAGCTGGTACTCGAAGCTCAGCTCGCCCAGAAGTCTGCCGCCTTTGGTTTTTCTCCAGTTGAAAGCAACTGCAAAACTCCCCAAACACTAGAAAATATCAGATGTAGGATTTTCACCAAAAGAAAGCAGAATTGCAAAAAGATAACTGATGGAACACATGCTTCTAATGTCTCCTACACTATACCGAAACTATAGTAAAGGGGAGTTTATTTTAAAGACTAAGTCTACAGGGATAAATTGAGCATGACAAGAAACTGTAAAGGCTGCAGAGCCCATGAACAAGTGGTACTGACTTTACTAGAACTGAGGAAGAATGACTTGTGTTTCCTCAGAGGGGAAAGCTGAGAACAGAGTCCCTCGAAGCCACCAAGTAACCAGGGCTCAGGGATCAGCCTGCCAGCTGCTTCCGACAAAGGAGGGAAGATCCCTAGGTGCTCCTCTCTCCCTGCAGACTCCTGGGTGATGAGCCTCCCTCACCCCAGCACACAACAGTTTCCATCTTCAAAGAGGGGAAAGCAGAATGTCTATCTAATAACGGAAAACAGAGGAGTTCAGTAAATGACGGACGCGTACCATATTGCGGAAGTCACTCAACCCGGAATGATAGCAGCCAGTCTCTTACTTCCAAGCAGGAGACCAAACAAACCTTTCTCTAGATGGGAATCTGTTGGACACAAGATAAAGACCTAATGATGTCGACAAGGGTGATGACATCAGGGGGTCCCCACCAAATGGCAGACAGAATATCACCCCCACTCAGAGCTCCCAGGCAGCTCTGGAGGCCCCAACATTGAAGTGAGAGCAGGCACTCAAAAGCATGAGCAGAATATGAGAAAAGCCCCTAATACAAAAACATAGAGACCAAAAACCAAACAAAAAAATGTGGTGAAAATAGAAAGCATGCAGGAAGAAGAAAAGTATGTTTATAAAAAAATAACAACTAAACCCTTAATGTATTCAGAGAAGCCACACAGTCTTATTTCAGTACACCTATGATGTCAGAATTGGAAGCCCTAGGACATTTCCTGAAGAAGGTAAAAAAGAGCCCTAAGGAAAAAAAAAAAATAGAAAAAGGACCCAACAAATCCCTAAAAATAGACCTGAAAATAGACCCACACCACTGAACTGAGTTCAAAGAGAAGATTCTACAAGTTTCCAGTGAAAAAACTGTTTAAAAGAAAAACCACAGGTCCAAAGTGGTGTCAGTTGGGTCAAGGCCCAGAATCTGTATACTAAGACTTAGTAGGTAGCCTCACTGCAGTTTCAACTCCCCAGAAATGTAACCTAACTGGGAATTTCCTGGTCAGCACCAGGAAGTTTACTGATAGACCACCCGGACCCCCTCTGCTCCCCTTAGGAGCAGGACCTTGCCTAAAACAATGGATCCTTTGCTAATAATTTCCTTTTATCGGAGGCTCCCTCTCTACTTTTAAAAACCTTTCCCTTTTTGTTAGCCCCTTGGGAGCTCCCCTCTACTTGCTAATTAGAATGCTGCCCAATTCATGAGTCGATTAATAAAGCCAATTAAATCTTCAAAATTTACTGTTTAATTTTTGTTACTGAACAAATTAAAGGCAAAGGGATCTGAATTTCAGATTTCTCCAAAGGAGCTCTGGAAGAGAGCAGACAATGGAGCAATGCTTTCAAAATTCAGAGGGAAAATTATTTCATGTTATAAATCAAGTGTGAGTGAAGAATAAAGACATTTTCAGGCGTGCAAGTTCTCAAAAACTTTACCTCCCACACATCCTTCATCAGGAAGCTAGTGGACAGAAGATGTGCTCCACCTAAAGGATGAGTAAACCAAGAAAGAGGAAAATGGGTAACAGGAGAAGGAGGTGAGCACAGGGGACAGACAGAGGGAACGCACAGGATGACAGGAAAGGCAGATTTCTAGCTGTGAAGCGGTTCAGTTGACCCTGGGAAAGAATTTTCAAGATGAAGTTAATCAAATGCTTTATGTGAATGAACATATGGACCATAATGAACACATTGAAAGGAAACTCCGGATTACGCTGGGGGAGGGTTTGGGGTTACATTAGTGACATAGTGGTCATAGAAAACTAAGCAAATAACACAAGATAAACAAACAGAAAACCAAGACAACTGAAACTAAGGGATCGCCAGAAAGAAAGAAAAAAAAAGTCCAAGAAGTAAAAAGTAATAGCTTACCACATAGCCCCTCTGTGAATAGAAAACAGAATTATAATAATGTGAATAGTCACTCTAAATCTAGCCAAAACTGGACAGGTGAAGAAATGCAGTATGCAGGGGTTTGGCAGTAGTGGGAACACAGGAGAGAGCTAAGTCCTCTCACCTGGTAAGAAAACTGAGAACAAAACGAAACAGAAATGCATGAATACTATTTGGAGATGGGGTCACGTGGACGTACACATCCAAGCCTCAGCTGCAGGCTTTGAAAAGTGGTCACCTTTGGGAAAGACAACTTGGCAGAGGGAGCTGGGATAGCTATCCATCTTATTCACCCTGTAAAACTAGTTAATTCTTCCCACTCTAACACTGATAAAAAAATTTTTTTAATTTTTTAAAGAAAACAATATTACTGAGTGAAGAATTCTACTTTTCTGAAAATACTTCAGAACAAGGAGATTGTTTATAAAACATTAGGAGCTCTTTAGAAGAAGAAAGCCTTATTTAGATTTCTTTATATTAGTCCTCAGCCCGTATTAGCATTTCCATTTCTCCCCAATGTAATTTTATTAACATTACATTAGCATATGACTTTGCCTTTTCCAGAACTCTAATTAAGATTTTATTATTTTTTTAAAGATTTTATTTATTTATTTGACAGAGAGAGAGAGATCACAAGTGGGCAGAGTCAGGCAGAGTCAGGCAGAGAGAGGGGGGAGCAGGCTCCCCGCTGAGCAGAGAGCCTGATGTGGGGCTCGATCCCAGGACCCTGAGATCATGACCCGAGCCGAAGGCAGTGGCTTAGTCCACTGAGCCACCCATTAAGATTTTAAATAAGATGTATACCGGTGGGAATCTCTCATTCACCCACGTTAAACACCTTTCCTATTTGATTATAATTCCACTTACTAATTCCTTCTGGCTTTTGTCTTCTAAATAATTTTTGATTTTTATGACCTGAATGCAGTTTGAACTGGTCCAGCAAATGGTTTACAAGGCCCAGGTGTAAGGTAAATTGGCAAACTGAATAGAAAAGAAGAAAGCCATTGGGTAGTGACCAAGGTAACCCCAGCTGATCTGTTTATTAAAAGGACTGTGCTATGAATTTTTTTTCCAATTCATTCTAAGTATTTTGTAGGCACCTACTCTACACTGAGCATTATGCCAATAATAACGGCCAACATTTTGCTGAGTCCTTACCAGGTTCTAATTGCTTTACCTACTCCACATCATTTAATTACTGCAGGGACCCTATGAAGCAAATACCATTATTATCCCCAATTTGTAGACAAGGAAAATGAGACAAGGAGAGATGAAGTATGTGTCCTGGATTCCTTAGCAGGGACTCAAATGCAGAGTCCACACTCCCATCAGTGCTGCGTACCTTCTCCCCATGGAGGGGACCACAAAACTAAAGAAGAAAGACAAAGAAACTGACCATGGAGCACTTTACTGTGTTCTAGAAAATTCTCTCACTGTGCTTAAATTATCACAACAATGTGAAGAATGATTATCACCTCCTTCTGTTTGTGAGATTGATTAGGAAACATGTTCAGAGTCACAGACATAAGCTTCAGCCCTTAAAAAACTTACTTCTACTGGGGGCTAAACACACAAATGCAGAAGAAATTGACGCAACCACAAGATGATGTCAAATGTGTGCGCGGACTTAAAGTATAGTGAGATCTCCAAGGAAGGAGCATTTGACCCAAGGGAGATGCTGTTGAGGCATCCTAGTGAAGGCTCGATGTGTCGCTTTGGGGTAGACACAGAGGAGCGAATAGCATTGTCCCTGATTTTTGTTCTTTACTGTAGTTGCAATTTTCCTGTTTTCTGTAAATGTTTATTAGTTTACAATATATTAGCTGTTGTATTGACAAAACTTATTTCCAGATTGCCCTCTTTTTTAGAGGAATTCCAAAGCAAGAACAAATGCCAGCTTTTAAGAATGGTATGAATGGGCAAAAAAGCAGAATGTGGGAACTCAAAGGGAGGGAGGTTGTTCTCTGCAGTTTAGAGAAGGCAAAGGAGGGGAGATACCGGGAAGTAAAGAGATGAAAGGATGGTAAGGGTAGTTGAGGAAGGAGAGTGATTTTCCCAGAGGGAATTCTATTTTGAGATAGGACCTTTCAAGCCTTCAGGGCCAGATCACTGACCAATATGCTCTTGGAGAGGCTTTTGTAAATAAGATGCCGCCACTTGCCTTTTTTTTCCTTTTCTTTCTTTCTTTTTTTTTTTTTTTAAAGAACGTCAGAGGTGTAGGTGAGAAGAAAGAAGAAAAGTCTCTTAGCCAAGACTTGTGCCAGTCCCCTCAGATCATTGGCACATCGTCTCAATCCAGGGAAGTATTGCTACTGCTTAGCATTTGGGACAGAGCCAGTGGGGACGCTCAGCAAATATGGGTTCCATCTACTTGAGAATAATTGCCTTTACATCTTGTGACATCTTCCATGGACTCTGCAATGAAAATCAATTATAATCCCTTTTGGTGGGAGAAACTAAATTAGAAAGAAAAATGATTAGAAACAGAAGGCAGCTTGATGCTTGTGATGCCAGATTTGTTCACCATGTGATTCAAAAGCCGTGGAGAAGTTTTTCTGGCCGTTCTCCCAATTAACAACCTTTAGCTTACTTAAAAGCCAAAATCCGTGACTCAAAAGAGCGTGCTAGGAAGAAAATTTTGACAGATGAAATTAGCTATTCCTGGCAACATCAAATAACATATATACATACACTCACGTACCTTTTTTTGAAATGAAGTTCAAAATATACCAAGATCAAACTCAAACTACTCCCCAGGCTCCAAAACTTAATTATGATAGCTAACATTTATCCAGGGCTTACTACGTGCCAGGCATTGCATTTAATTCTCACATCAACATTATGAGTTAGGTATTATTCTCATATCTTATCTTAAAGGTGAGGAAATTGAACCAAAGGGAAGCTAAATAATGCCCCACAGGTAGAACATGACAGAGCTGTTTTCGGTCTGGACAACTGCAACTTCAGACAGTCTGACTCCAAGGCACTCCTGATAAAGTCTTTGCCTTCGAGGAGGTTATAGCCTAGTAGTGGATCCAGACAAGCACCATTCAGTGTGGTAAGTGCATACATATTAAGAGTGCTAAGGGGCTGCCTGGCTGGCAGTCAGTAGAACAAGGGACTCGTGATCTCAGGGTCATGAGTTCAAGCCCCACATTGGGCCTGGAGCCTACTTTAAAAAAAAAAAAAAAGAGTGCTAAGACCTATGAAGGAAGAACATCAACCCTGGCCTTTGGCTATTAGGGAAGACTCTATGAAAGAGGCAAACTAAACCAAGATAGAAGCTAGGGATGGTGAAAAGGGGAAAGAGTCCTGAAGAGAGGAAGAAGCAAGCTTCCAAGGCAGAGAGAACTCACTCAGTTCCATGGTTGCGTAGAACAGGGTGATGGAGAGCTATTTTGAGAAATTTTAAGTCTAAGGACAAACCTGACCAGATAGGCATTTCTAAAACTACTATTGGCTGGTTTGAAGAATATCTTGTAAGTAAAACAAAAAGAGAAGTGGGGAGAACTATTAGGGGGCTATTGCCTTCGGGGTAATCCTGGCCTAAACCCAGCAGTAAGTAGTAGTAGAGATGGAGAGAACTAGAGGGACTGGAGAGTTATTTAAAAAGGAGATGTGACCGTAGAATGATATCAAAGACATCAAAGAAAACTGAATCAGGAGGTGTCCTAAGTTTCTTCCTTAGGCAACTGAATGGATGGGATGACATTCACAAAGATGGGAAATTCAGGAAAAGCAGCAGATTAAAAAATGGGGTTAAAAGAAGATAATTCCATTTTGACCATGTTGAGGTACTCATGTAACATACAAATTCATAGAGGGATCCATTCTTTATGAAAGAATAATTCACATGAGCTCTTTTAATCACCCAGTTGCCCTAATATGTTTTTTCCCTAATATATTTTCAAAAGCTTGATTAAAATTTTTAGTAGGTTTTTCATCTAGTAATATACAACTATATATATATACACAAATACACACATATATATATACATACACACGCACACAACACATACACAATTTATCTTACTATCTTATCACTAGGGCATTTCTAATATCAGGAGATGTTAGAACTAATAAAAGAACTAATATAGTTCTTTTTAAATGATTGACAAACTACCATATGGATATAAATTTTTAAAAACCTCAAACAGTACAAAATAGTGTGTAACAAAAATAAGTCTCTTCATTAGTATGAACCTATGTTAAGCTTAATAGAAATACAGATGGTTACATATAAAGTACGTACTATAAATATGTTTATATACATATTTCATAATACATAAAATGTTACCTAATATTATTTCATAATACGCACATGTATTTCTTTGCTCTATCAGCAATGCCATCCCAGAAGCAACGAGCGCACCTACTGCCCACATCTTGGTCTCTAATACTGTTTCCCAATAAAAGAAACCAGGTGGCCTTCCTTAGTGAAATGACAGATTCAAGGACTGATACAGAAATTATACAAGATAAGCCTGGAGGGGCTCCTGGCCTGCTCAGTCAATAGAGTATGTGACTCTTGATCTCGGGGTTGTGAGTTCAAGCCCCAAACTGGGTGTAGAGATTACTTAAAAAAAAAAAAAAAAAAAAAAAAAAAAAAAAAAAAAAAAAAAAAAAAAAAAAAAAAAAAAAAAAAAAAAAAAAAAAAAAAAAAAGATAAGCCTGGATTATCCTGAAATGTCAGAAAGTAAGGAAGTGCTCCAAAAACCAAAACCAAAGCCACCCTACATGGATGGGGACATATTGAAGGGACACAGGAGCCAAATGAAAAAGCTTTCAAGGCCAAACCTGGAATAATTTGATGAACAAAATAAAGTAGTATTAGATTCTAACACAAAGAATAAAAGAGTCATGATTCCATACTGACATAAATAAGTAATTAAATGGATAAATGGAGGGGGTTGACACGAATCTCTGTTACAGAAGAATTCTAAGTATTGAAACTGTGTATCCTTGATATGGTATGATAAAAATGGCTCTTGGCCTGTATGGTTTTCTTTCCCCCAAAAGCGTAACAGCAATCTAAGTATGAGAAAAATCAGATAAATGCCAACTCAGATGTACCCTACAAAATACATAGCAAGTACTCCTCAAAATTGTCAAGGTCATAAAAAACAAGGCAAGTCTGAGAAACTGTCACAGCCAAGAGGAGCCTAAGGAAACCAGAAGACTAAATGTAATGTGGAACAGAAAACTAATGTTTGGTGAAAACCAAGGAAATTGGAACAAACTGTTGACTTTAGTTACCAATAACGTATCAATATTGGTATTCTCGTTGTGGCAAGTATACCATACAAATTTGAGTTGCTAATAGGAAGAACTGGCTGTAGGGTACATGGGAACTCCATACTATCCCCTCAATTTTTCTGTGAATCAAAAACTACCCTCAAAATAAAATGTATTTTTTAAAAGATCTCTTGTTTCCATCAGAACCTTGTTTCTGATGGATCATTCTAGAAATACTCTGTTTATATGCAGAGATCTTGTCAATTCACCCCCTCACTATTCTTTTTCCACTTTTCTCTACTCTGCTCTGGGCCCTGAAGACTGAACTTATGACCTTAGCTGTCTGGCCTCTTCCAGTAGAATTTGGGCAATGGAGACACAGAGGGGTGGGGAAGATCCAACCAGTGAAAGATGAGAGGTAAGGACGGGAAGCAGTCTGTACATTTATTCCCCCAGCTTCTTCCTTATTGGGCCTGGAATTAGCAGGGCTTCCATTCCTCTCTTAAGGGCCACAGTACTTGCTGGGCAGCCCTGTACAACCACTCTGGGTTGTGGTAACAGCTCCCACCTCCTCTTCCCTCAAGCTAGAATTGCTGCCAGCTGTCTTCTCAGACAGTAGACAGCTGACAGCTCCCCTCAGCTAGCCCTGAGGTGCTTCACTGTTGCCTTGTTAGTTTTCCTTGACCTCCCCACACTTTTTATAAACAGTCCCCTTATTAACTGTCTCTCAGGATCTTATCTCTTTCTTGCTAGGACTCTGATTATTGCCGGAGACAAATATTCCTTTCCTTTATACAACTAGAAGCATGCTTTACACACTTTTTGCACCTTGCCTTTTTTTTCATCTATGATACATTTTGGGGTCCCTTACATGTCTGTATTTATTGATCAACTTCGTTGGTATCCCATAGTATCCTATTGTCTGCAGATGTCATACTTTAAAATATTATATCAAAAGAGAGGAGTTAAAAGCTGAAACCTAGCATAGAGACCATGAATGATGCCTGGGATTGGGGAATAAGATAGAACTAGAAATTTCATGATATTGTGGTGAGGAGAACCGACCTCACCAAAGCTGACCATCGCCAAAGCTCTGGAGACTTGAAGGTGGAAGTTAAGAAGGCGGGCTTTGGGGGTGCCCTGGGTGGCTCAATGGGTTAAAGCCTCAGGTCATGATTTCAGCATCCTGGGATTGAGCCCTCAGGGTCCTAGGATCAAGCCCCGAATCAGGCTTTCTGCTCAGCAGGGAACCTGCTTCCTCCCCTCCCACCCTCTGCCTGCCTCTCTGTCTACTTGTGATCTCTGTCTGTCAAATAAATAAATAAAATCTTTAAAGAAGGCATGAATAGACACTTCTCCAATGAAAACATACAAATGGCTATCAGACACATGAAAAAATGTTCATCATCACTAGCCATCAGGGAGATTCAAATTAAAACCACATTGAGATACCACCTCACACCAGTTAGAATGGCCAAAATCAGCAAGACAGGAAACAACGTGTGTTGGAGAGGATGTGGAGAAAGGGGAACCCTCTTACTCTGTTGGTGGGAATGCAAGTTGGTGCAGCCACTCTGGAGAACAGTGTGGAG
>PISX010035276.1:0-13076 GCA_004024625.1 Mellivora capensis
TTGTATGTCTTCATTGGAGAAGTGTCTATTCATATCTTCTGCCCATTTTTTGATGTGATTATCTGTTTTGCATGTGTTGAGTTTGAGAAGTTCTTTATAGATCCTGGATATCAACCTTTTGTCTGTACTGTCATTTGCAAATATCTTCTCCCATTCCGTGGGTTGCCTCTTTGTTTTGTTGACTGTCTCCTTTGCTGTGGAGAAGCTTTTGATCTTGATGAAGTCTTTTTGTGTCCTTTTCAATTTCTTTCATAAGTGTTCTGTAGTTCCTCGAGTATAGATCCTTTACCTCTTTGGTTAGGTTTATTCCCAGGTATCTATGGTTCTTGGTGCTATAGTAAATGGAATTGATTCTCTAATTTCCCTTTCTGTATTTTTATTGTTAGTGTATAAGAAAGCAACCGATTTCTGTAATTGATTTTGTATCAATTACAAATTGTATGTATCAATTACAAACTGCCCCATTACTGAATTGCTGTATGAGTTCTAGTAGTTTGGGGGTAGAGTCTTTTGGGTTTTCCATATAATGTATCATGTCATCTACAAAGAGAGAGAGTTTGACTTCTTCATTGCCAATTTGAATACCTTTTATTTCTTTTTGTTGTATGGTTGCTGTTGCTAGGAGATCTAGTACTATGTTGAATAACAGTGGTGAGAGTGGGGCATCCTTGTGTTCCTGATCTCAAAGGGAAGGCTGTCACCTTTTCTCCATTGAGAATGATATTTGCTGTGGGTTTTTCATAGATAGATTTTATGAAGTTGAGGAACATTCCCTCTATCCCTGTACTTTGAAGTGTTTTAATCAGGAATGGGCACTGTATCTTGTCAAATGCTTTTTCTGCATCAATTGAGAGGATCATCTTCTCTCTTCTCTTACTGATTTGTACTATCACATTGATTGATTTGTGAATGTTGAACCACCCTTGCTTCCCATGGATAAATCCCACCTGGTCATGGTGGATAATCTTTTTAATGTATTGTTGGACCCGATTAGCTAGGATCTTGTTGAGAATCTTGGCATCCATATTCATTGGGGATATTGGTCTGAAATTCTCTTTTTTGGTGGGGTCTTTGTCTGGTTTGGGGATCAGGGTAATGCTGGCTTCATAGAAAGAGTCTGGGAGTTTTCCTTCTGTTTCTATCTTTTGAAACAGCTTCAGGAGAATAGGTATTATATCTTCTTTGAATGTTTGGTAGAATTATCCAGGGAATCTGTCAGGTCCTAGGTTCTTGTGTTTTTGGAGGTTTTTGATCACTGCTTCACTCCCGTTACTAGATATTGGTCTATTCAGGTTGTCAATTTCTTCCTGATTCAGTTTTGGAAGTTCTCCTTGTTATGCCTGAGTTTTCCAGTCCGAGAGACCACCAAGGAGCCAAGCACTGATGCAATCACACGAGGGCTTATTTGACAAGCTTAAGCTTGGGCCCAAGTATACCCAACACAGTGGAGTAGGGACTTGGACCCCGAGCTTAGTTAAGGCAGGGGTATTTATGGGTTCCTGTTACTAAAGCAGGATGGGGGTCTCTGGAACCAAAGCAGGGTGGGGCTTACTAAAGCAGGGTAGGGGTCTCTGGAATCAAGCAGTGGGCCTTACTAAAGCAGGGTGAGGGAAAGTTCAGCCCTTGGGCACAGGGGTCTGAGATGGCTGCCAGAGCTAAGATGGCTGTACTTGTGCTAAGGCTAAACCTGAGGTGGGATGGCCTTGATTTTTCTCGGCCTCCACACTCCTATTAGTCTCAAAGCCTATTTTGTCCAATATTACTTTCACATTTCAGCTTTTCACATCTATTTGCATGATAAATATTTCTCTATCCCTTCACTCTGAATCTTCAGCTAGCTTTAGGTCTCTGATGAGTCTCCTGTAGGCAGCATTAAGATGGGTCTTGCTTTTTGTTTCTTTTTTTTAATCTGCCACCTTATGTCTTTAGATTGGAGCATTTAGTCCATTTACATTCAAAGTAATTATTGGCACACATGTATTGCCATTTTGTTTTATGTTCCTTATTCTTTTGATTAGTTGGCTTTCTTTAGTGATCTACTTCCATTTCCCTTATTTTTTGCATATCTTCTAGTGGGATTTGGTTCGTGATTACTCTGTGGCTTATATATAACTTTTCCTGAATATAGCAGTTTATATTTAGTTGATGGTCCTTAATTTGAATTCATTCTTTACACCTCTCTTGCCCATGTTTTAGGTATATGGTGTCCTATTTGCATCTTTTCATTTTGTGTGTCCCTCAACTGTTTTTTGTTGTTGTTGTTTTGTTTGCTTGTTTATAGATCTTATATTTGCTGCTTTTGTGTTTCCTACTTTGAATGGAAAAGAAGGAATGTAAGAATAACAAAGACTCCCCTTTAACATGTTTTTGTAGGGCTTGTGTAGTAGTCTTAGAATTCCTTTGTCTGGGATACTCTGTCTTTCCTTATTTTGTGAATGATCAGCTTTATGGGTAAAGTAATCTTGACTGCAGATTTTTTCCAGCACTTTGACTATATCCTGCCACTGCTTTTTGGTCTGTGCAGTTTCTGCTGAGAAATCAGCTTATGGGGTTCCCCTGTATGTAAATGGTTTCTTTTCCCTTGGTGCTTTAAAAATTCTCTGTCACTACCTCTTTGCGATCGTAATTACTGTGTGTTGTGCTGCCAACCTCCTTACCTTGATTTGTTTGGGGGATCTCCATGCCTTCTGGATCTGATCTGTTTCCTTCCCTGGACTAGGGAAGTTTAGAGCTCCTATGTAATTATTATGTATGTATCCAAATATCTTTTCATGTATTTTCAAATAACTTTTCTGTCCCCCTTTCTCTCCATATGTGAATGTTATTACACTTGGTGTTGCTGAGTTTCCTAAGTCTGTTCTCATTTTGCAGGATACTTCTCACCTGCTCAACTTATCTTCTATTACTCTGTGCTCTAGATTTGATTTGTTCTTCCGCTTCATCTATTCTAGCTAGTGTATTTTTAATTTTCGTGTGTGTGTGTGTGTGTGTCTGTGTGTTCTTCATCTCTGGATTTTCTCTTCTAGGGTCTCACTGGGGTCTTCCACCCTTTTATAAAGTCTCGTGAGTGTCTTCATGATCATGACTTTCAATCCTTCAGCAGGCATATTCTATCCATTTCACTGATGTCTCTTGCTGAAATATTCATCCTGTTCTTTCATTGGGGAAAGTTCTCCGTCTCATTAATTCTCAGTTTCTGTGTGTTAGGAAATTCAGCTACTTCTGCTCCTGCAGGTGGTGGCCTTATGAAGAAAAGGTTCTGCCATGCAGTGTCCCCTATTCCAAGGAACTGGTGCTTCAAGGAGTGTCTGTCTGTCACATAAGCCTGGCTATCATGTCCTGGCCACTTCTGTCTTCTCTTCTGGCCTATTGTGGGCAGACTTTAGTCCCTTTGGTGTTAGTGGGCCAGTCTGGGGACATCTTGGGTTTCCCCTTGGGTTTCCCACTGAGTCTGTCCAGGCATTTGCAGAGCTGCAGTAACACCAGACTAAAGGGTGCATTCCTGGGGGTGTCTCCTAAGAAGCTTGGGGGCAGGGGTACAGTCAAACAGTTGTCTGCCTCCAGGCCACTTCTGGGACCTCTGTGTGTGTGTCTGTTGGGGGGGGAGGTGGCGGATATCATTCCCTCTTGGGCAAGAGTCCCTTTGGGGTGTGGCCAGTAAGCCTTGTGCATCCCCCCCACCTGGCCACTGTAGGAGGGGTCCTGTAGTGCCTAGAGGAGGATGGGAGTCTGGAGGGGGTAGATGGGTGGAAGCATATCACAGGGGTTAGGGGAGGGCAGTGCTAGCAAGTTAGGGAGCTAGTCCTGTAGGTGGCCCTGTGTTGATGCTGGGGGCAAGCGAAGGAAAGGGCTCTTGCCAGTTCCTTTGTTCCTGGAGGAGTTTCCCAGCAACTGCTGTCCCTCCAGGACCTGCCCTGAGGTTAGTGAAGACCCTCCCTCCCCTGTGCCTGAGGCTTCTTCCAAACTGCTGCTTCTGTGCTCTACCTCCAGGGGCTGGTGTTCAGTCCCTGCAAGGGCAGGGACCCAGTTTCCTTGCCCAGCTGCTCTCCCAGAGTGGAGCCTGCTGATTTTTTAAAAAAAAATTCCAGGTTTTTAAAAAATTCCTGCCGTTTGTAAGCACTCATGGAATTCTGCCTCTCTGCCTTTCAAAGTCAGATTTTAGTGGATCCATCTTCCCCATGCAGGTTCCCCAGTGTCAGGGTCTGCTTCTGTTCCTTCTTTGTGCCCAAAGCTTCCCTCCTGTGGACACTGCCACGAGTCCTACTTGTTCCCAACCATGTCTCCCCCCTTCCTGGACTCTTCCCTGTGGCCTCTTGTCTACGCTGAGGGATGGAGTTCATTCTGTCACTCTCTGGGTCATTTTCTAGGTCTTGACACTGATGTGGGTGTGGGTGTTGTCCTGGGATGAGGAGAGCCTAGGTCTGCCTCCACCATCTTCCCTGGAAGTTCTTGATTTTATTCCTTAGATTGTATGTCAGCGAAATTGTCCTTCCACTATTTCCCTCAGTATATTCACCCTCGAGGTCCACCCATGTTGTCCCAGGTGGCAACATTCCCTTTATGGCTGAGCAACACTGCATTGTGTCCAGACCCCATCTTTATCTGCTCATCTGTCATGGACACTTGAGTTGCTTCCACATCTTGGCTATCATAGATGCTTCAGTAAACATCCGGCTGCATATCTCATGTTTGGATTCACATTTCTGTTTTCCTTGGTCAAATACCCAGTAGTGGAATTACTGGGTCAACTGGCATTTCTATTTTTAATTTCTGTTGAACTTCCATGCTTTTCTCCAGCTTAGCGGCTACACCAGCTTAGACTCCCACCAACAGGGCAAGAGGAATCCTGTTTCTCCGTGTCCTCACCAAGACTTACTGTCCTTCTGATTGTAGCCATTGCCTGGTGTAAGGCGATACAGCTCATTATGGTTTTAATTTGCATTTTCCTGATCAGTGAGTTGAGCACCTTTCACCGGTCTGGCCGTCTGTATGTCCTCTTCGGAGGAATGTTTGTGTTCCCTGCCCATTATCTAATCAGATTTTTTGATGTTGTGGAAGTTCTCCATGTATTTTGGATCTTAGTCCCTTATCAAATATGTCCTTTGCAAAGGTCTTCTCCGGTTCAGTGGGTGGTCTCTGTTGGTTTCTTTGATGAAAAATGCTTTTGTTCTGATGTAGTCTCAGCAAACTATTTTGCTTTGGGGTCTCTTGCCTAAGGAGAAACCTCTCGAAAAACGCTGCTAAGGCTGCTGTAAGAGCTTACTGCCTGTTGCGTAGTTCTGTGGATTTAGGTATTCAATCCCTTTTGAGTTCAGTTTTGTGTAAGAGAGTGGTCTGCTTTCCTCCGTTCACACGTAGCGGTCTAGTTCTCCCAGCACCTTTCACTGAAGAGACGGTCTTTTCCCTGCTGGATATGCTTGCCTCCTTTGTGGGCTACTTCCTGGACACTCTGTTCTCTTAGTAGGCATCTATTTTGGTCTCAGCACCACAGTATCTTGATTACTACGGCTTCGTGTATCTTAATCTGGGATCGTGGTCACTCCAGCTTTGTTTTAAGATGACTTTGAGTATTTGGAAATTCTGTGGTTGCATAAAAATTTTGGTGTTCTAATTTGTGCATAATGCTATTTGGAAAAGGATGCTGTGGATATTATGGACATTTAAACAGTGTTCTTCTACCCATGTGCTTGGACCATCTTCCCATTTGCATCGTTTTTAATGTTGTCAGTGTTCTGTTACAGGGCTTTTACCTCCGTGGTGTGTATGCTCGTTCTGAGGTATTTTTGGTGAACTGCAAATGGATTTAATTATATTCACTACTAGTGTATGGATACACTGTGTGCTTTGTAGGCTGTAACTGTACTGAAATCCTCTAGTCCAATAGGTTTTGGAATCACATTTTTCTAAGTAAGGTATCATGTCACTTGTACATAAAAGTTTAAGTTCTCCATTTGGCTGTCTTTTATTCCTATGGCTATGGCTCGGACGTCCAGCATGATGTAAAGTACAGTGGTGAGCGTGGACATCCTTGTCCTGTTCTTGATCTCCAAAGAGAGAGCTGTTTTCGCTGTGGACTATGAGGTTAGCCATGGGTTTATCACTTGGGGCCTTTAGTATGTTGAATATGTTCCCCTTAACCCATTTTGTGCCAGTTTTCATCATGAACAGCTGCTGAATTTGGTCAAATCCTGCTTCTGCATCCAGGGATCATAATTTGTAGTCCTTCATTTTGTTAATGGGTCTTGTGTTGATTTGCAAATACTGACCCATCTTCGCATCCCTGGCATAAGTCCCACTTGGTCGTGATGAATGACCATTTCAATGTGTTGTTGACTGCAGTTTGCTAACATTTTCTCGAGTATTTCTATATCTGGGTTCATCAGGAGTATTGACCTTGTGTGGGTTGGTTTGTAATGCCTCTGGATTCGGTATCATGATAATGCTGGCCTCACAGAATGCGACTGGAAGCACTCTTCCCTCTTCAATTACTTGGAATAGGTGATAACTCTTCTTTAAATGTTCGGTAGAATTCATTTGTGAATCCGTGTGTTCCTGGACTTCAGTTGGAGAATTTTTTTTTTTTTTTTTTAAAAACACCAGTTTAACTTTGTTACTTGTGATTGGTCTGTTCTGATTTTGTTTCTTCCTGATTCCATCTTGGAATACACGTTACTTGGAATTGATTCATTTCTTCTAAGCTGTTCAGTTTGTATAAACTGTTATAATCTCATAATCTTCGGTATCTCTGTGGTGTCTGTTCTTTTTATTTTATTTGGGTTCTCTTTAATGACGGCTTAAAGGTTTATCTATTGTATGTTTCCAAAGAACCAGCTCTCGGTTTCATCCTCCCACCCCCCACCATTTTTAGTCTCTCTCATTTATGTTCTGATCTTTATTTCCTTCTAGTTTATGTTTCGTTCTTTTTATTCTAGTTCCTATAGATGTAACATTGGATTCTTTGAGATTTTTGAGATTTGCCTGCTTTGCTGCTGACGCTCCTCTTAGACCAGCTTGCTTTGTCTGATTTTAGACCATTGTTTTCCTTTTCCTTTGTGTCTTTCATATTTCATTCCCATCTATTTCCTCTTCGATTTCTCCAACCCATTGGTTTAATAGTATGTTGAGCCTCCGTGTGTGTGGGGTTGTTTTTTGTTTTTGTTTTGTTTACAATTTTCTTCCAGTTTCATACCATGTGTGGTGTCAAAAGACACTTGAAGTGGTTTTGGGCTTCCGCTATTGAGACTTGTTTTGTGGCCTGACATGGTCTATCCTAGAAAATGTCCCACGTGTCCTTGATAAGCTGTCTTCTGGTTGGGGATGGAATGTTCTGTGTTTATCTGTTCAGTTCATTTGATATCACGTCGAAGATCTTGACTTGTTGATCTTCTGCAAAAATGAACTCGCCGTTCATGTAAGTGGGTGCTGTGGTGTCCCTCCTTTCATTACGTCAGTGTCTCCCTTCAGAGGGGTCTGCGCTCACTTTCTGCATTGCGACGCTCTGTTTCGGGCACATAGATGTTCACAACTGTTCCGAGGATGCTAACTTTTGTGGTATCTGAAAATACAGTGGTGGTACGTTTTCTGTAGGAGAGTTATTGGACTTCAGGTTACAGGTCAATATTTCATAACATTTCGTGTTTATTCTTCTGTTTGCTCTGATTTCCTGGCTTCGGAAGACGTGTCTAGAAAAACCCTGCTACGGCCAATGTCAAGACGTTGCTGCTCGCGCAGTCTTGGGGGATTTTTATGGCTCCAGGTCTCACTTAGAACTTCCATCCATTTTGAGATTATTTTTGTGTGCGGCGTGAGAAAGTGCTCCAGTTCCATTCTTTTGCATGTAGCTGCCCAGTTGTCCCAACACCATATGTTTGACCTGCTTCCTGTTGGATATTCTTTCCTCCCTTGGAATTGGCCATACAGTTGGTGGGTGGGCTTACTTCTGTCCTGCTGGCGCTCTCTCCTGTTCCACTTGTGGTGGTCTCCCAATCGCAGAACATGGGCTGTCTGTCCATTTCTATTGTCTTCAGTTTCTTTCGTCGGTGTGTTGTAGTTGTCAGAGTGCAGGTCTTTAACGTCTGTGGTTTACTTATTCCTGTGTATGTCTTTGGTTTGGGTGCAGTTGTAAGTAGGACTGATTTCTTAATGTCTTTCTGCTGCATTGTTAGTGTATAGATAAGCAATGGATTTCTGCATGGTGATCTGGTATCCTGTGTGCTTACAGAATTCATTTGTCAGTTCTAGCAGTTTTTAGGTGGAGTCTTAAGGGTTTTCTATGTAGTATCCTGTTATCTCCATAAGCATTGTGTTTACCAATTTGGATGACTTTGATTTCCTGTCTGATTGCTGTGGCTCGGACTTCCAGAACTACATTGAACAACAGCGGTTAAAACCGACATCTTTGTCTTGTGTCTGACCTTAGAGGAAAAGCTGTTTTTCACCATTGAGTAGGATAGGAGCTGTGGGTTTTTCATATATGGCCTTTATTATATTCCCTATTCCCAACTATGTTGAGGGATTTTTATCATGAATGGATGTTACACTCTTTCAAATGCTTTTTCTGCATCTATAGAAATGTTCACATGGCTTTTAGCCTTTCTCTTACTAATGTGACGTATCACACGGATTTTGTAGATACTGAACCACCCTTGCATCTGGGAATAAATCCCATGTGATTGTGGGGAATGATTTTTTTTAAATGTACTGTTGGATTCAGTTTGGTAATATTTTGTTGAGGGTTTTTGCATCCATGTCATCAGAGATATTGGCCTGTAATTCTTTCCTTGCAGTGTCTTTACCTGGTCTTAGTGTCCAGGTAATGCTGGCCTCATAGAATGAAGTTGCAAGTTTCCTGTACTCTATTTTTCCTTTGAATAGTTTGAGAAGCATAGGTATTCACTCTTCAACTGTTTGGTAGATTTCACCTGTGACATCATCTGGTCCTGGGCTTTTGTTTGTTGGGAGTTTTTTCAATTACTGTTTCAATTTCATTGCTGGTAATTGGTCTGTCAAATTTTTTATTTCTTCCTGATGCAATTTGGGGAAGTGATATGTTTCTAGGAATTTATCCTCTTCTAGGTTGCTCAATTCGTTGACATGTTTCATAATCTTACAATCCTTTGTGTTTGTGTTATTTCTTTCATTTCAGACTTTGTGTCCTTTTCTGATGAGTCTGGCCTAGAGGTTTATCAATTTTGTTGAACTTCTTAGAGAGCTGGATTCTGGTGTCATTGACCTATTTTTTTAGTTTGTATTTATTTCTGCTGTAATCTTATTTCCTTCCACTGATCCTGGGGTTCTTTCTCCAGCTCCTTTAGATGTAAAAAATTGTTCATTTGAGATTTTTCTTGTTCTTGAGGTAGGCTGGTCTTGTTATAAACTTTCCTCTAAGAATAGTTTTTGGCTGCAACCCAGAGATTTTGGACCATTGTGTTTTCACTTTCAGTTGATTGCATGTATGTTATGTTATTCTGATTTTATTTATTTGACTCCATGTATTTTATTTTTTATTTTATTTATTTTATTTATTTGATTCCATGTCTTTCATTTCCTCTTTTATTTCTATTTGACCCATTTGTGGCCTAGTAGCATGTTACTTAAAATCCATGTATTTGTGGTCCTTCCTGATTTTTGTCTTGACTTCTAGTTTCATGGTTTTTTTCCAGAAAAGATTCATGGTGTGACTGATCTTTTAGAATTTGTTGAGGCTTATTTTGTGACCTAATATGTGATCTACCCTGGAGAATGTTCTGAGTTAACTTGAATGTTTTTTAGGATGGAAGGTTCTGAATATGTTAAATCTGTCTGATCCAATGTATCATAGTCCCTGTTGGCTTGTTTTTCTGTTTGGGTGATCTGTGCATTGATGCAAGTGGCTGTTCAAGGCCCCTATTATTGTATTCCTATTGATTAGTTCCTTTCTGTTTATTAACTGCTTTAAGTAGTTCGCGCTACCATGCTGGCTACATAAATACTCAATTGTTAATCTTGATTGTCCACTTAATGATTACACCATATCCTTCGTGTCTTGTTATAGTCTGTTTTATAGTCTACTTTGTCCAATAGAAACACTGCTACACGGGCGTACCCTTGACCTCTATCTGCACCATTTTTCACTTCCTCACTCTTAACCCGCAGGTGTCTTTAGGTCTAAAGTGAGTCCCTTGCAGGCAGCCTGTAGGTGAGTCTGGTTCTTTTGTCTACACCCTCATTCTGTCCTTCAGTTAGAGAACGCAGTCCATTTGCCATGTTCAAAGTAACTATTGATAGGTATGTATGTATTGCCATTTTGCTTTAGGGTTTTTGTAGGTTTCTTGTCCTCTCTCACTTTTTTTGTTGGCTGTCTTTAGTGATACGCTTGGATTCTGTATTGTTTGTGTGTCTAGTGGGTTTTGACTGGTGGCTCCCATTAGGCTTATAAGTAACTTCTGCACATTGCAGTCTCTATGAATGAATGGCTGCTTCAGTTTGAGCCCATTCATTACTCTTCTCCATCTCTCAGGTATAAGGGGTCATATTTGACAATCTTGTATTTTGAGTGTGCCGTGACTTCTTCACAGAAATATTTCTTAATGCTTTGGTGCTTCCTACTCTCCCTATTCTTGCTCATTGTCTCTCCTTTCCAGACTCCCTTTACTGTTCCCTGTAGATCTAGATTAGTGGTCATGAATTCCCTTAACTTGTTTGGCTGGGAAACTTTCTCCTTCCTTCTATTCTGAATGCTAGCATTGCTGGATAGAGTGTTCTTGACTATAGATTTTCCCCTTTCAGCAACTTAAAGACACCATGCCACTGCTTTCTTGTCTGCCAAGTTTCTGCTGAAAAGTCAGCTTATGGCCTTATGGGGTTTTCCTTGTATGTAACCACTTTCCTTCTCTTGCTGCTTTTAAATGTCTCTCTCACTACTTTTTGCCATCTTAATTACTATGTCTTGGTGTGGACCTCCTTGGGTTGCTTGTGTTGGGGGATCTTTGTGCCTCCTGGCTCTGTTTCCTGCCCCAATTTTAGGAATAGTTTGGTTCTTCTTCAAATTCACTGCTTCCTTTTTCTCTCTGGGCTTCCTATAATGTGAATATTATACTTGGCGTCACTGAGTTCCCTAACCCTATTTTTCTTCATAATTTTTTCTCCCCTCAGGTTGATTACTTAAATTCTCTCCTCCATATCTGATTTGTTCATCTAGTCTATTCCATCTAGTGTATTTTAAATTTCATTTATGTACTTCTGATGGATTCCTTTTATCTTTTTGTTAAAGGTCTTACTGATATCTTCCAACCTTTTATGAAGTCCAGTGAGTATCTTTATGATCACTATTTTAAATTATCAGGTGTAATACTTATATCCATTTCACTAAGATTTCTTACTCTGAGTTTGTCCTATTAATTTGCAACACATTACGGTCTCATTTGGTCTCGTCTGTGTGTCTATCCGTGTGTGTGTTGGTGTGTCGGTGTGTCTGTGTGTGTGTCATTGTCTCTGTGTGTGTCAGTGTGTCTGTGCATTTGTGTTGTGTATGTATGTGTTGGTGTGTCTGTGTGTTTGTGCTTGTGTGTGTGTCTGTATCTCTTTGTGTGTGTCTCTGTATGTGTCTGTCTACATGTGTGTCTGTCTGTGTTCTGTGTGTGTCTGTGTGTCTGTGTCTGGAATGTCTTCTAGCTCCTGCTCTTAAAAGTGTGGCCTTAGGAAGAAAAGTTCCCATAATGCAGTGTCCCCTGTTCACCAGAACCTGGTGCCCCAGGACTATCTCCCCTGTGTGTCTTATGTGCTCTGGTCACTTTTTTCTTCAGTCCAGTTGTCTGTGATGGCTCTTTGCTGGTTCAGGGCAATTGCTGCTCCCCAGTGTTAGTAGGTCATTGCAGGGACCCCTTGAGGCTCAGTTGAGTCCAAGCAGGCATTTGACAGAGAGGCAGGAGCACCAAACTGGAGGGGACTTTGCCTGTGTGTTCTCCTGAGAAGCTTTGATTAGTGCATAGAGGCCGCAGTCAGACTCAGTTGTCTGCCCAGCCCACCACTGTGGCCTCCCTTTGAGGGGGCATGGTTATTGTTCCCTCTTTCCAGAGCCGTTGTCCCTGGGGAGGGGAACTGGTCGCTGTAGAGACTGCATGCAGACTGCCAGGTCTAAGGCACTGCTCTAGAAAGGCCCTGGCCTAGAGCTTATTAGAGAGGGTGGGTCCCCCAAAGCACAGTGCGTGAGGTGGAGCAGGGGGCATTGGCTCTAGCCTGCTCTGTGCCGCTGGGGCCGCTGCAGGAGGGGCTCTGCAATGCCTGGACTAAGGTTGGCTATCTGGGGGGGGGTGTTTGTAGAAGCACAGCTTCGGGGAGGGGCAGCGCTAGTAGGTTAGGTAGGGGACCTGCAGGTAGCCTTGTGTTGATGCTGGGGGCCAGTGAACAAAGGGCTCCTTCTAGTTCCTTTGTTCCTGGAGGCATTCCCCAGCAACTGCTGTCCCTCCAGGACCTGCTCTGGGATCAGTAAAGACCCTCTCTCCCCTGTGCCTGGGGCTTCTTCCAAACATCTGCTTCCAGCTCTATCTCCAGGGGCTGGTGTGTGGTTCCTGCAAGGGCAGGGAACTCCTGCTCTCCCAGAGCTGAATCCGGATTTTTTTAAATGCAGGTTTGAAGTCCTGCTGGTTGTAAGCACTCAGGACATTCTGCCTCTCTGTCTCTGAAAGCCCCATGTTGAGGATTCGTCTTCCCCATGCAGGCTCCCCAGGGCCTGGGAGTCTGTTTCTTTCCCCTCCCTGTGCCCAAGTCCTTTCAGTTCCCAACCGTGTCTCCACCCTCCCTGCCCTCTTCCATGTGGCTGCTTGTCTACATTTAGTTGTGGAGTTCATTTCCCACTCTCCAGGTCATTTTCTGGGGCATTTACACTGAAGTGGGTGTTACCGAGGTGTATGGCAGGGAATGAGCTGAGCCTAGGGTCTGCCGCCTCCATCTTCCTGGAAATCCTTGTTTCTGTTCCTTAGATGCCGTGTCAATGAACGCTCCATATTTTCCTCTGACCTCTTTCACTCAGCATATTTACCATCTAGGTCCGTCCATGTTGTGGCACACGTCAAGATCTCGTTCTTATTTATGGCTGG
>PISX010035277.1:0-13084 GCA_004024625.1 Mellivora capensis
TCCATTTCTTTGTGTCTTCCTCAATTTCTTTCATGAGTACTTTATAGTTTTCTGAGTATAGATTTTTAGCCTCTTTGGTTAGGTTTATTCCTAGGTATCTTACAGTTTTGGGTGCAATTGTAAATGGGATTGACTCCTTAATTTCTCTTTCTTCTGTCTTGTTGTTGGTGTAGAGAAATGCAACTGATTTCTGTGCATTAATTTTATATCCTGACACTTTACTGAATTCCTGTACAAGTTCTAGCAGTTTTGGAGTGGAGTCTTTTGGGTTTCCCACATAAAGTATATCATCCGCAAAGAGTGAGAGTTGATTTCTTCTTTATTGATTTGGATATCTTTTTTTTTTCTTTTTGTTGTTTGATTGCTGAGGCTAGGACTTCTAGTACTATGTTGAATAGTGGTGTTGATAGTGGACAGCCCTGCCATGTTCCTGACCTTAGGGCAAAAGCTCTTAGTTTTTCCCCATTGAGAATGATATTCACTGTGGGTTTTTCATAGATGGCTTGATGATATTAAGGTATGTACACTCTATGCCTACACTGCTAAGAGTTTTGAACAAGAAAGGATGCTTTACTTTGTCAAATGCTTTTTCAGCATCTGCTGAGAGTATCATATGGTTCTTGTTCTTTCTTTCATTAATGTATTGTATTGTATTACATTGATTTGTGGATGTGAACCAACCTTGCAACTCAGGAATAAATCCCACTTGGCCATGGTGAATAATCCTTTTAATATACTGTTGGAACCTATTGGCTAGTATTTTGGTGAGAATTTTTGCATCCCTATTCATCAAGGATATTGGTCTGTAATTCTCCTTTTTGTTGAGGTCTTTGTCTGGTTTGGGGATCAAGGTAATGCTGGCCTCATAAAACGAATTTGGAAGTTTTCCTTCCATTTCTATGTTTTGGCACAGGTTCAGGAGAATAGGTATTAATTCTTCTTTGAATGTTTGGTAGAATTCCCCTGGGAAGCCATCTGTCCCTGGGCTCTTGTTTGTTGGGAGATTTTTGATGACTGCTTTAATCTCCTTATTGGTAATGGGTCTGCTCAGGTTTTCTATTTCTCCCTGGTTCAACTTTGGTAGTTCATATTTCTCTAGGAATGCATCCATTTCTTCCAGATTGTCAAATTTGCTGGTGTATAGTTGCTCATAATATGTTCTTATAATTGTTTGTATTTCTGGTGTTCATTGTGATCTCTCCTCTTTCATTCATGATTTTAGTAATTTAGGTTCTTTCTCTTTTCTTTTTAATAAGTCTGGCCTGGGATATATCAATCTTATTAATTCTTTCAAAGAACCATCTCCTAGTTTCATTGATTTGTTCTATTGTTCTTTTGGTTTCTATTTCATTGATTTCTGCTCTGATCTTTATTACTTCTCTTCTCCTGCTGGGTTTAGGCTTTCTTTGTTGTTCTTTCTCCAGCTCCTTTAGGTGTAGGGTTAGTTGTGTTCTTGAGACCTTTCTTGTTTCTTGAGAAAGGCTTGTATTGCTATATACTTTCCTCTCAGAACTTCCTTTGCTGTGTCCCAAAGATTTTGAAGAGTTATGTTTTCATTTCCATTTGTTTCTATGAAATTTTAAATTCTTCTTTAACTTCCTGGTTGACCCATTCATTCCTTAGTAGCGTGCTCTTTCGCCTTCATGTATTTGAGTTCTTTTCAACTTTCCTCTTGTGATTGAGTTCTGATTTCAGAAAATTGTGGTCTGAGAATATGCAGAGAATGATCCCAGTCTTTTGGTACTGGTTGAGACCTGAATTGTGATGCAGGATGTGATCTATTCTGGAAAATGGCTCATGTGCACTAGAGAAGAATGTGTATTCTGTTCTTTTGGGATGGAATGTTCTAAATATATCTGTGATGTCCATCTGGTCCAGTGTGTCGTTTAAAGCCTTTATTTCCTTGTTGATATTTTGCTTAGATGATCTGTCCATTTCGGTAAGGGGGTTGTTAAAGTCCCCTACTATTATTGTATTACTGTCAATGTGTTTCTTTGATTTTGTTATTAATTGGTTTATATAATTGGATGCTCCCATGTTAGTGGCATAGATATTTAAAATTGTTAGATATTCTTGTTGGACAGACCCTTTGAGTATGATATAGTGTTCTTCCTAATTTCTTATTATAGTCTTTGGCTTAAAATCTTGTTTACCTGATATAAGGATTGCCACCCCAGCTTTCTTCTGATGTCCATTACCATGGTAAGTTGTTTTCCACCCCCTCACTTTAAATCTGGAGGTGTCTTTGGATCTAAAATGGGTTTCTTATAGACAGCATATGAATGGGTCTTGGTTTTTTATCCATTCTGATACCCTATATCTTTTGATTGGGGCATTTAGCCCTCTTAAATTCAAGGTAACTATCAAATGATATGAATTTAGTGTCATTGTATTGTTTGTAAGGTGACTGTTACTGTATATTGTCTCTGTTCCTTTCTGGTCTGTTACTTTTAGGCTCTCTCTTTGCTTAGAGGACTCCTTTCAATATCTCCTGTAGGGCTGCTTTGGTGTCTGCACATTCATTTAATTTTTGTTTGTCCTAGAAGCTTTTTATCTCTTTTTTCAATGACAGCCTAGCTGGATATAGTATTCTTGGCTGCATATTTTTCTCACTTAGTGCTCTGAATATATCATGCCAGCCCTTTCTGGCCTTCCAGGTCTCTGTGGATAAGTCTTCTGCCAATCTAATATTTCTACCATCGTATGTTACAGACCTCTTGTCCGAGCTCTTTCAGGATTTTTTCTTTGTCACTGAGACTTGTAAGTTTTACTATTAGATGACAGTATGTGGACCTATTTTTATTGATTTTGAGGCAGGTTCTCTGTGCCTCCTGGACTTTGATGCTTGTTACCTTCTCTAAATTAGGGAAATTCTCTGCTACAATTTGCTCCAATATACCTTCTCTCCCCCCCCCCTTTGTTCTTCTGGGATCCCAATTATTCCAATATTGTTTCTTCTTATGGTATCACTTATCTCTCAAATTCTCCCCTCATGGTCCAGTAGTTATTTGTCTCTTTTTTGCTCAGCTTCTTTATTCTCTTTCATTTGGTCTTCTATATCACTAATTCTCTTCTCCCTCATTTATCCTACCAATAAGAGCCTCCATTTTTTATTGCACATCATTAGTAGTTTTTTTTATTTCAACGTGGTTAGATTTTAGTTCTTTTATTTCTCCAGAAAGGGCCTTTATTTCTCTGGAGAGGTTTTCTCTAATATATTCCATGGTTTTTTTCAAGCCCAGCTAGCACCTTGATAATCGTCATTCTGAATTCGGGTTCTGAGATCTTTGTAATGTCCATATTGATTAAGTCCCTAGCCATTGGTACTGCCTCCCCTTTTTTTGTGGTGAGTTTTTCCACCTTGTCATTTTATCCAGATAAGAATATATGAATGAGAGAACAAACTATGAAAAGGGTAGCAACAACCCCAGGAAAATATACAGTAACCAAATCAGAAGAGACCAAAAGCCAGGGGGAGATGAAAAGGGCAAAAAAAGAAAATATACATGTATTAGACTGGTCAATAGAACAGAGCCACACATTTGATTTTGGGTGTATTTTGGTCTGTTAGAAGAAACTATCTCCCAAAGTTTTAAAGAAAGAAAGAAATATATATATATGTACATATATATATATGTGTGTGTGTGTGTGTGTATACACACACATGTGTATATATATACACACACACACACAAATAGGGGTAAACACAATGAAGGGATGGAATATGAATGTAAAGATGAAAATTAAAAGGCACTGATAAGATAAGAAGTTGGTTGAAAAAAAGGGGGAAAAGAGAGGAAAGAATGTGATCAGGCTAGAGACCAGAAGAAAGCCATGAGCTAGATTTAGGGTATATTTTGATCTATTAGAAGAAATTGTATCCTAAAATGTTAAAGAAAGAAAGAACCTATATGTATACAAAAAATAAGGTTAAATACAGTGAAGGGATAAAATATGATTATAACAATGAAAATTTTAAAAAGATTTTTAAAAGGTATTGATGAGGTAAAATAGTTAAAAACACTGAAGTAGGAAAGAGGAAAAATTTAAAAATATATAGAATAAGAAAAAAATAAAATTTAAAGAACTTAACTTTGAAAGACTAAAGGGTCATGGGAAAGAAGCCATGAATCTATGTGTTGCTTTCCCATAGCTCTGGAGTTCCACAGTTCTCATTGATATGTGAACTTTGTCTTGGATGGATGTTCTTGCTGATCTTCTGGGAGAGGGGCCTGTTGCCGTGATTCTCAAATGTCTTTGCCTGAGGTGGAATTGCCCTGCTCTTGCCAGGAGCCAGGCTAAGTAATCTGCTTGGGTTTTCTCTTGGTAGCTTTTGTTCCCTGAATGCTTTCTGTACAGCTTTGAAGGACAGGAATGAAAATAGTGGCCTCCTAATCTCCGGCCCTGTAGGAGCTGAGAGCTCAGGGCCCCATTCCTCAATGTGCCCTCAGAGAAAAGCAGTCAATCTCTCCTGTCTTCCTGGTCTCCGGCTGCACTCTGAGCTCACCCAACCTGTGATTGAGCATTTCTATCTCTGGTGCATGGCCCCATTTGGAGTCTCCAAACCCAGCAGATTCCTGCAGCGTGCTCCCACGCTGCCCCTCCCAGAGGAGGAAGGAGAGGGGTCTCTCCAGATCAGCCACTTGTGGGGTCCCTCCTCAAAGAGCAGTGGCCCAATGGTGCCTTGAATCACAGTTTAAGGTAGCCCTGAGGTGAGAGCCCACTCCTCAGCTCCATCTCTGCAACTGGTTTCCCTGCTTGGATACCTGGGATCTCTGCCACCCTCAGACACCCCTGGTCTTTTTGTGTCCCCGTGGGTCCTGAGACTACACTGTCCCCATGAGGGCTCCATCCCCCGCTTAGCCTCTTGAGTGACATCGTTTAGTGGAACAGACTTCTAAAGGTTCTGACTTTGTGGTCCACTGCTCTCTCACTTGCTAGGAGCTGGCCCCTCCCTCTGCGGTCTATCTTTCTGTTACTGCGGATTCACTTCTCTATACATCCTACCCTCCGGAAAGTGGTTGATTTTCTGTTCTTAGATTTGCTGCTCTTCTCTTTTATCTCCTGTTGAGTTTGTAGGTGTTCAGAATGGTTTGATAACTATCTAGCTGAACTGGGACCTGATATTTTGGTCTCCTACTCCTCTACCATCTTGCCCGTTTCCATGGTACTCTCTTTCTTAACTGATAAATGGTAGGATTGCTGATTATTTATTTCATTCTATATTTCACTATTTTCCCCATAATTTCTAAATTAGTATGAGTTGTTTTAAAAATCAATATCGAAGGTCATAAAGAAACATTGCTTATAAAATATTTTAGAAATTCTTAAAATAATATAATACTTCTATATCCTCTTATTAAATAACATCACATATTGTTATAACTCATTTGAAGTACTTTTCTGGCTGCAGTAGTCTCCTTCTTATCCAGAAGTAACCACTCACAAGAATTTGGATTTTTCATTCTCAACACATTTATGGTTTCTTCTTACATATGTATATATCCTTATGTGAAAGATGCTGTTATTCTCTTGCATGTTTTATCTATAGCCTGACTACAGTCTGTGTGTGAGTTTGTGGGTGGATTTTGAACATTCGTTTAATTGTTTGAAGGTATTTCAGGAAATATATTCACAATGTATGATTTTCATGCTACTCCTGCAATTTAGAAATTTATTCCAATCCCCTTCCAAAAGATGAGTCTCCACTGCACTCATGCTCTTTAAGGCAATGAGAGGGTATTCATTGAATTTGCTCCCTGAGACACATGGAAACCCATTTCCACAGAAAGTGGCTTGGTGATTGTGCAACTGGAACAAGGAATATTATTCATTTTAGGGAGTTTTCTCAGAAAAGGTGTCCTGAAGTACCTTCTTCTGCTACAGAGATAGACTTGCAAGGAAGCCACTTTTCCTGAATACATGTATGCTGTACTCATTCATCAGACAAGAGATAAATATTTATTGTAGTCCTTGACCTTTCTCACTGTCCCTGTGCAGCATTGCTGGATGAAAAACTGTCCAATTTTTGGATTTGTTAATAGGAAGACTACCTGCCTTGTAATGACTTTAAGCCACATTCTCTAATATATCCTTTAGGAAGAATGAAGCCAATGCATTTTCCTTCTTATTTTTTTACTACATTTTTGTTGGTTCAGGGCCCAGATGTGGAGAAGGATATACTTTGGGGTCTCTTAAAGGCCAGAGCTTTATGGAGCAAGAATATAGGAATAGCTTGAGAGCCAGAAAGACATAGAAAAAGAGAAGAGCTGTGGATCCACCCCTGAGGAAGAGGCAGAGGAAAACATGTGCTCCATAAGGGCAGTTGCTACAAGAAGTTTGAAGAGAAAGGCATAGGCTGTGCAGCCCTTTTGTCCTTCCAACCTCACTAATCAGATAAGCTATTCTCTAGGTAGAGGAAAGAGTGTATAGAAAGGTTAGATCTGTTTGGTCATGGATATGACCATCTGGAAGAAAATATTGGGAATGGAGGACAAGAATTCCTCAGGATAAAACCAATGTGTGGTTCAACTGACTAAGTTTATTCCAACTAACTAACTGACTAGTAGTTTAGACCTGCTTTCCTGAAATATTTAGACCTCGTAGATGACATTTTCTGTGTCTGTATCTAGATGTTTCAGTCACATGATTGTGGACAGTGTCTTGATTTTCTGCCACACATAGCTAACTGCTTAGCATGGCCTTGCTTTCACATGTTCATCCTCCAAGGGCTAGCTCACCTTCAAGAACCCTATGATACCTCCCAGGGTCTCAGTGTATTTATTTCCAAAACCCAAGTTCTGCCACCCATTGATGGAAAAGCCAATACTCAAGAGATGAGTTTTGATTGGAAAGGATATGAACTTTATTCAGGAGGCCAACTGCCTGGGGAGAAGGCAGGCTCTTGTCCAAAGGCCAACTCTGAGATTTCTGCCTGGCCCAAGTATTTCTTTAAGTGGTTTAGGGTAGTTAATCAGTAAGGGGAGTATAGTGGTCCATAACATTTCCTGATTATGTGCAGACTCCATGGTGCCAGCTATAGATGTTATACCAGTGCTAGGAAGTTGTGTTAGGGGGCCTGATCCCTTAGTGCCCAGTGGTTGTGCAAGGGGATTTGGTTCCTGTTTCCAATGTGCAGGAATGCTCTGTTCTTCCTAGGAAAGAATGCATGACCTATAGATTCATGAAGGAAAGTTCATCAATTCACATGTGCTAAAGGTAGTTGCTGAAGTTTAAAGACTACTAGGTTAGCTGGAGGCACCGAGGAAGTTTTATGCCATTAATACTCCTCTCAACACTGTCTCTTTAAAGCCAAGAAAATTTCAGACCACAGGGACATTCTTTCTTCCATCAACAAGGGCAAAATTCTGCCAATTACTGGGTTTCGGTTTAGAACCTCTAATTACTATCTATGCTTTCTCATATGGTGGCCTGAAGAGCAAATGTGTTTTGTTTTTAGGGGAAAGGGTTGGGTGAGTATGCACAGGCATTTCGGCTGTTGAAGGAACACCATAAGCATCTGGGTTGCCGTCGAAACCCTATATCAATTGGAGATTGTAACAACTTTTTATAGAGACATAGGTGCCTTGGTGGGGATTTCAGCGTCCTGCTTTCAGGTGTTTAGGATTCATTTTAGGGTATGGTTCCCCGTGGTGGGGACTGAACCATTCTGGAATGTGAGAGGACAGAGTCCACATCCAGGTCACGTTGTTCCTGCATTGGGGGTCAGTGCCCCCATTTGTTTCATAGGCAAAGCAACTGGGGTCCCATCCAGCCCCAGTGAATAGGCATCCTGCCCCAGGGGGGTCCTGTAGCTGTTTTTTTCTAGAGGCAACTGCTCAGGAGGTAAGACAGGCAATGACTCTGAGCCCCAGATCCCCCCTCTGGGGGTGAGAATTTTTCACCCACGGAATCTCTGAGAACATTCAGTAATACACATGAGCAAGCCCATGAATCTGTGGTTACTGTGGGATCATGAACGTCTGTATGAATTCAGGCTACTTACTCCTTTTCCATGTTGCTGGTAAGCGATAAAAAAGGACAGGAAGAGAAAAAGCCCTGTGAGAAGTCCATTATAACATGTTGTTATAACCAGACCACCACTGTGTCAGTGTCACTGTTACTAACCTAGTGCTTAGCAAGGTTCTGGGCACATATACATAAGGAAAGCATAGTGATTGTGGATCTGTCTCTTGTTGATGAGTTTATACCATGTGCCTGAAGGAGGCAAGTTCTGAGGATCTGTGTCCTGATGGCTGCTAAAGTTTTTACTCAGATTTAAGAGCAGCAGTCCTCAATAGACCCCATCACTTCACATTCCTTGTGGGATATGAATCCTGGATCAAGTGGGTTCATTGATATGAAGAATATCATGTAGTATAATAGCTCCTATAAGGGTCACAAACTTAAAGAAGCTGCTTTGGTCTCATAATGGGAGAAGAGGATTAGCAGGAGGAATTTCATTCCATCAACAACTTCATGCTGTGTGGTAGCCCTTGTACCCCATCTTAGAAATACCTATTTTTTGCTGAAAATAATAAAATGTCTAGATAATGAAGGAAGTTGGTCTTAAAATGCATTTGCAATAAATATACCTAAATTTTTCTCACAGTGTAAATAATAATCGACAATTCCCTTGTATCTCATAGATGAGTGTGGATGTGTAGTTGTTAGATCATCCTAGCAATTTGACGTTCTAACATGGATTATTCCCCAGTGCAAATAGTTTTTACCATTATATAATAAGTTTTTTCTTTTTTAAAAAGATTTTTATTTATTTATTTGACAGAGAGAGACACAGTGAGAGAAGGAACACAAGCAGCGGGAGTGGGAAAGGCAGAAGCAGGCTTCCGCCTGAGCAAGGAGCCCTATGTGGGCCTCGATCCCAGGACCCTGTGATCATGACCTGAGCTGAAGGGAGAGGCTTAATGACTGAGCCACCCAGGCACCCTATAATACATTTTTTAAAGAGCCAGATAACTTCCCAAATGTTAGTTTGAAATGTCAGTGACTAGAATTTAATATATTTTTGAATTGAAGTGTAGTTGACAAACAATGCTACATTGGTTTCAAGTGTACAATAGAGTGTCCACAAGTCTATAAGTTAGGCTATGCTTACCACAAGCATAGCTACCATCTGTCACCATACAACCCTATTATAAGACCATTGACTATATTCCCTGTGCTCTACCTTTCATCTTCATGACTTAGTCCATCAACAGAAGGCTGTACCTCCAACATCTCTTTAAAATTTAATATTTTGGGGTGCCTGGGTGGCTCAGTGGGTTAAGTCTCTGCCTTCAGCTCAGGTCATGATCTCAGGGTCTTGGGATTGAGCTCTGCGTCAGGCTCTCTGCTCAGCAGGGAGCCTGCTTCCCCCTCTCTTGCTGCCTGCCTCTCTGCCTACTTGTGAACTCTCTCTGTCAATAAATAAATAAAATCTTTTTAAAAAATTAATATTTTAAAAATATGTATTACCCTAGAGTTTGCCCTAGTATAATGATAACCTTTTTCTAAAAATTAACCAGTTTTCTTAAATATAATTATTATTTTCCTAATATATATTAATTCAGTACTTCAGAAGAAAGTGGACACCAACTTTCTCTAAAAATTGGAATAAATTTCATGGCAAATGATGTTTTTCTTTGGTTTATGTAATGTGGACCAGTTTGATTGGATATAGTGTGGCTCCGTTAATAGTATAAGAACATAATAGTGGGAACTTTTCACACAATTCATTTAAATGCATCAAAGAATTATGAATATATAAATATATGTTAAATACTTTATGAGGTATGCTTGACATGCAATGCACTGCACATATTTAATAAGTATATGCTTTAATCAGTTTATATATGTATATATGTACTTATGAATTTAGTACTACTGTCAAGATAATGAAATATCAATTACCTCAAAAAAATTCTTCAACCCCTTTGTAATGCTGCCATCTGCCTCTCTTCAATGTCCCTGTCTATGTCACCCTACACCTTCCTAGGTAACTACTGATCTTTTGTCACTTTGGATAAGTTTTCCTTTCTTAAAATTTTATGTGAATGGAATACTACAATGTGTTCTTTTCTGTCAGTCTTCTTTGGTTCAACCTAATTATTTCTAGGTTTATGCATTTGTTACATGTAAGAATATTTATTTTTTTCCTTTTTAAAAATATTTATTTATTTATTTATTTAGAGTGAGCAGGGGTAGGGGAAGAGGGAGAAGGAGAGAATCTCAAGCAGATTTCCCCCTGAGCACACTGATCATGATCTGAGCCGAAATCAATACATGCTTAGCCAACCCACCTACCCACTTGCCTCAATTTTCTTCTTTCCTGTTTTAATCATTAATTAATATTCCATTATATGGATATACCACAATTTGGTGTTTCCATTCGCCTAGTCATGCATATTTGGGTTATTTCCAATTTGGGGCTCTCATAAATAAAGTTGCTATGAACATTTAGGCATAAGTTTTGGCTTGGACATATGGTTCCTTTCTCTAATACTTAGACGTGTTTACTCAGAAGAGTTATAAAATTAACATTGTAAGAAAATGTTCAGCCTTTTTCCAGTGTGGTTGCACCATTTTTTGTTGCTACCAACAGTGAGTGTTTGAGAGTTTCATTCTCCACAACCCTGTCAGGACTTGGTATGGTCAGTATTTTATTTTAGCCATTTTCAGAGGAGTAGTGGGATTACATTTCTTAAATGACTAATGATATTCAGGATCTTTTCTTGTGATTATTTGATATGTGCATATCTATTTTGGTGTATCTTTTCAAATATGTTTCCTACTTTTTTATTGGAGTGTCTGTTTTCTTCTTATTTTCCTTTTGTGAAAATTTTCATTCTGGGTACAATTCCTTTATCAGATATGTGATCTACAAATATTTTTTCCTGGTCAGTGGCTTGTCTTAATTCTCTCAACACTGTCTTTAAAGAACAAAGTGTTCAGTTTGAGGAAGTTTAGTTTT
The DNA here is from genome assembly GCA_004024625.1 of Mellivora capensis. Lineage (NCBI taxonomy): Eukaryota > Metazoa > Chordata > Mammalia > Carnivora > Mustelidae > Mellivora > Mellivora capensis. Next base: position 10,973 of record PISX010035277.1, read on the forward strand.
TTACTTTGTTCACTCATGGTTTTGATTCTGCCTTTGATGTCATATCTAGGAAATTTTCAGCTAACCTAGGATCACAGGATTGTTTCCTTTGTTGTTCTCCACAAGTTTTATACTTTTAGCTTTTATAATTATGTCTTTAATTTATTTTGATTTGATTTCTGCATATAGTACAATACAGGATTACAGTTGATGCTTGCATATATATAGACCCACTTGTCCCAGGACCATTTGTTGAAAATATTTTTTTCTCAATTGAATTGCTTTTATAGCTTTGTCAAAATCTCTTGTCTATATATATATGTGGGTCTATTTGTGGACTCTTCCTGCTTTTCCTTTTATATATATATATATATATATATATATATATATATATATATCCTCCCGTCGCTTTCGATTCACTTCTCCGCCGGTCCTACCTTCCAGAAAGTGGTCGATTTCCCATTTCCAGAATTGCTGTTCTTCCTCTCTTCGATCTCCCGTTGGATTTGTAGGTGTTCGCAATGGTTTGATAAGCTATCTAGCTGATCTCCTGCTACCTGATGTCGTCTCAGCTGCTACTTCTCCGCCATCTTGCCCCTTCCCCCTAAAATCAGAATGATTTTAATTGTCTCTGAAAAAACTTACAGGTATAAAAGATGATGAAAACATACTCCAGGGCCTGCAGAAGATGAAACACCTTGGCAGTCAGTGGTAGATATTCTAAAGGTGATGCAGGTCAGATATGGGATAGATGGCTGAGAGAGGATGGAGATTCTGAGAGGTATCTGGAAAGCTGTGTCCTGTATCATTGACAGGGAATGTCAGATGGGTTTGAAGAAGGTCCATGTAGCTTATAGAAGGTTGTGGTAATGGAGGGTGAATGCCTTTTTTTCTGATAGATCCCTATCAGAGGTCCCTATGTATAGTCCATATATCCGCCGACAGTGATTAGGGAGAGATAAAACAACAAACATGATGTAGTTTGGGGTCAAAAAATAATAGATCTTCTTTAATACATATGAATTTTCCAGCAGAATTGCTATCATAGTAAACAAACTATTTCATGGTATTTTTCTAGTTTTGCAAAATGTACTCCTTTAGCTTGAAAAAGATCAACAAAATATGATGTCACCTAGTGGTTAGATCCAGGATGGCAGTTCTGAGAGTCTTAGACCACAGGGTTCTGAAAAGGGGACAGAGAATGTAGGTTGAGAGCTTGATTTCATGGGATCAGCCAGCTTTCTGGATTTTTCCTTAACTGCAACAAATTTTCTAGGATATAAAAAAAAGGCCACATGTTCAGGATATCTAAACTTGATACTGGGGGTCCAGCTCCAGTCTGAACTAAGAGTAAGCTACAACTGGAAGTATGTATTGCAGGTGCTAAAGCTTGGAGGACACAGAAACGCACACACCCCCCCATGCACACACATCAATTTTTTTCTTTTTACAGGAAAACAGGATGATTTAATTTGTAGAATCCAGAATGTTTTGTTCTTGATTACAATATTCAACATGAAAATTTACATTCACTGGGCGCCTGGGTGGCTCAGTGGGTTAAGGCATCTGCCTTCGGCTCAGGTAATGATACCAGGATACTGGGATCGAGCCCCTCATTGGGCTCTCTGCTCCACGGAGAGCCTGCTTCCTCCTCTCTCTCTGCCTGCCTCTCTGCCTACTTGTGATCTCTGTCTGTCAAGTAAATAAATAAAATCTTTAAAAAAATTTACATTCACATCTGGGCACACAAATGGCACTCTGCTTTTTCCTTGAGACACAAAATGGAATTATTCCTGGGCAACCCTTAACTATGTGTTTTTTAGCAATTGTCCTCTCTTCCTTGTCACATTGATATGTAAACTCTCTTACCCAGAAAAGAGGTTGTTTCTTCAATTGAGTATCTATAAACAGCATAGCTTCTGGAAGGTAGGACCGGCGGAGAAGTGAATCGAAAGCGACGGGAGGATAGACCGCGGGGGAGGGGCCGGCTCCCGGCAAGCGGCGGAGCAACGGAGCACTAAATCGGGACTTTTAAAAGTCTGCTCCACGGAGGGACATCACTCCAGAGGCTAAACCGGGGTGAAGCCCACACGGGGTCAGCGTGGCCCCAGGTCCCGCAGGGTCACAGAAGGA
>PISX010035278.1:0-13088 GCA_004024625.1 Mellivora capensis
GTTGTTTCCTGTCTTGCTGATTTTGGCCATTCTAACTGGTATGAGGTGGTATCTCAATGTGGTTTTAATTTGAATCTCCCTGATGGCTAGTGATGATGAACATTTTTTCATGTGTCTGATAGCCATTTGTATGTCTTCATTGGAGAAGTGTCTGTTCATATCTTCTGCCCATTTTTTTATATGATTATCTGTTTTGCGTGTGTTGAGTTTGAGAAGTTCTTTATAGATCCTGGATATCAACCTTTGTCTGTACTGTCATTTGCAAATATCTTCTCCCATTCCGTGGGTTGCCTCTTTGTTTTGTTGACTGTTTCCTTTGCTGTGCAGAAGCTTTTGATCTTGATGAAGTCCCAAAAGTTCATTTTTGCTTTTGTTTCCAAAAAAATTAAACTTATTTTGTGCTCTCAGCAAAATCCAGATGACAAATTTCACAGGCGAATGACCCAGTTTCGTCAACAAATTTCAAGAAAAAAGAGACAAATTTCAAGAAAAAAACAAATTTAAAGAGGATTAAGGTTCATATCAACAGGGGTGACTGGGTGGGCCTTATTTGGATCCCGATTAAAGAGACAGGTTTTTTAAAAATATAATCATTTATGAGACAATTTGAAATGTGAACACCTTCTAGATATTTCATGATATCAAGGAATTGTTCATTTTATCAGTTAAGATACAATTATTATGCTGGCTAAAGAATTCTATTAGAGACTTATACTAAAATATTTGCACTTGAAATGATGTACATGAGATTTGCTTTACAATTGGAGGAAAGAGTATGTTATGGGCTATTAAATACTTTTCTCTGCCTCTTTAGATATTAGGAAATGAGAAATTCTGTTTTTTTGTGGACATAAACATCATAAAAATTAATCCAGAGTTTAGTTCAAAATTACTGATGGCTGTTTTCTTCATGCTTATTTCTCCCATAATGCAAGTAATTATTATTACTCTCACTGAGGCTTGCAAAGGGGCTTGGGGACCTGACCCCACCTCTGCTGGGAATCACTTAGAAGCTTAATTGTTCTTAAAACAAGGGTATCCACTCTGATGACTGGTTGAGGATCATTGACTTCTGACAGTTGCTGTAAATATCACTGCTCTCAGGTATATAAAGGAGGCAGGTTGCTTCTGGAGGTTTCTTAGAAATTCAGGCTGAAGCAAAATCCTTCTTCAAAATCCTAGGGGCCAGGGGTGGGGGGAGGGGTATGAGCAGTTTAGTGGGAGAGGCAGTGAGCAGTGGAAAAGGAACAGGCTGGGCAGTGGGGTCTGAATTCTGCCCAGCATTCTCCAGTTTCCTGCAGCAGGGTCTTGGGAAAGTAACTTAACTCCTCGTGAAGTTCAAAAGAAGGGCATAGGGATGCCTGGCTGGCTCAGTCTGAAGAGCATGCAACTCTTCATCTGTGGTTTGTGAGTTCAAGCCCCACATTGGGTGTAGAGATTACTTAAATAAATAAAACTTTAAAAAAAAAAAGGTAGAACCACAGCTAACTTCCAGGTTATTGTGAAAACCCAATTACCTAAAGCCTATGAAGCAAGTAGCCCAACATTGGTCCTCAGTTAATGGTAATGACTTTTATAATTGTATATACGATGGTTCTGGTCTTTTTTTTTTTTTTTTAATGAAATCTTTTTTTTTTAAGATTTATTTTATTTTATTTATTAGAGAGAGAGAGAGAGAGAAAGAGATCACAAGGAGGCAGAGAGGCAGGCAGAGGGGGAGGGGAATGAAGGCTCACTGCTGAGCAGAGAGCCCGATGCGGGGCTCGATCCCAGGACCCTGGGATCATGACCTGAGCCGAAGGCAGAGGCTTAACCCACTGAGCCACCCAGGCGCCCCTCTGGTCTTTTTTTTAAATCAAGTATTTCTGAAACTATTCGATGATAATGAACTAAGGAGGCTTCGGCTCTGGGAAACAAGATTGGTCAAAGTCTCTTTTGTACTCTCATGCTGCCGTTCCGTTGTCAGGAAGTCCTAAGTATTAGAACCATATGGCCTCATGATCATTGAAGTGGGTCTTATGGTTTACCTCTGCCTGTACCTAGAAGTTGAGAATGCAACCCACAACCTCTTGGCCAGCATTTTATATTATTTTATTTCATTTCATTTTTTAAAATAGGTTTCATTTTTTTTAGAGCAGTTTTAGGTTCACAGCAAAATTGAGCAAAAAGTACAGAGTTTTGTTATGTCCCCTGCCCCCAGCGCATGCCGTCTCCCCCACCAGCCTTTTAATTTTGTCAACGGAAATTGCAAACTGTTCCAATTTTCTAAGAAATATACAACTGAAAATCAGAGCTGCAAATTAGCATTAGGTGGTTCTGATATCCAGTCACTGGGTATATTTATAGGTACCTTACTTTTATTCTTCCTATTAACTTGTGAACAAATGAACCCATTCCTGAGGCTTCTGCAAATTGCCCGGAATTCTTCTCCATCCGCTGGTACAAAAATACTTTCCTGGGCACTTAAGACAATTAGCACGGACAGCAGGGCCCCAACATCCGTTCATTCTTCCATTCATCTACCTCCTCATCCATTCGTTCATTCTGATATTCTGATGTGAGGATGCTGGCTTATTTTATTATTGGAGCCCATGCTGGAGGGAGATGATGGGCTGGAAGCTTCCGTGAATGACCCTAACTGTGCTGATCCACAAGGCTGCTTTTTTACCAATGTTATTTCTTTGTGTAATTAAACAAACAAACAAACAAAGAAATAGCATAGGGACGAATATAATGAATGGCAGATGACCTCTACGTGCTGCAAATGCCGGATATGGACATTTAATGTTGTGCTGTTTGCTTTTTCTTCCCATCCAAACCGCGCAGGCTTTGGAAGCGGGATGGCCTACCTGCCGGCGGTGGTCATGGTGGGGCGGTACTTCCAGAAGAGACGCGCCCTCGCCCAGGGCCTCAGCACCACCGGGACGGGGTTCGGCACCTTCCTCATGACGGTTTTGCTCAAGTACCTGTGCGCGGAGTACGGATGGCGGAATGCCATGTTCATCCAAGGCGCCGTGTCCTTAAACCTGTGTGTCTGCGGGGCGCTCATGAGGCCCCTCTCTCCGGGGAAAGACCCGAACGACCCGGGAGGGAAAGATCCGCGGGTCGTGCCGACTCACTCCCCGGGATCTAGGTCCAGTGGGCCGCTGGGCGGAGCGGGAGAGAAGGGTGGCGGGCCCGGGAACGAGGACACCGGCGGTGACCCCCCGGCCCCGGCGAGCCAGGAGAAGGCGGGGCACACACAGACCACCTGCGCCTTCGGGGTTCTGAAGACGGCCAGCCAGCTGACCGTGAGAGTCCGGAAGGGCTTCCGGGACTGGTACTCTGGCTACTTCGGGGCGGCCTCGCTCTTTACCAATCGAATGTTCGTCGCCTTTATTTTCTGGGCTCTGTTTGCCTACAGCAGCTTCGTCATCCCTTTCATCCACCTCCCGGAAATCGTCAATTTGTATAATTTATCGGAGCAAAATGATGTTTTCCCTCTGACTTCAATTATAGCAATAGTGCATATCTTTGCAAAAGTGATCCTGGGCGTTGTGGCCGACTTACCTTGCATCAGCGTTTGGAATGTCTTCCTGATGGCCAACTTCACCCTTGTGCTCAGTATTTTTATTCTGCCCCTGATGCACACGTACGCTGGCCTGGCCGTCATCTCCGCGCTGATAGGCTTTTCCAGCGGTTATTTCTCCCTCATGCCCGTAGTGACTGAAGACTTGGTGGGGATTGAGCACCTGGCGAACGCCTACGGCATCATCATCTGTGCCAATGGCATTTCCGCGCTGCTGGGACCACCTTTCGCAGGTAAACCACGCAAGGTTTTAAGAGCTTAGAGTACACGTGGAGAGTGAGGTTGCGTTCTCATTCATATTTTGAAGTCCAAGATAAATAAGAAAGAAGTTCCCATTTGTGTATATGCTCCTTTTTGTTCCCATTCCAGTCCCCCAACTTCTCATTTGTAAATGTTAGCAAGGTAATGGTCATTCTTTCAAGCAGAATGTACAGGAATGTTTGGTCTCTATCTGCAGGGGAAGTTGGCCAGGCTGGTAGAGTGGGCAGTGGAATAGTGCAGAACCCCTGCCCCAATCGGGAGGAGGCAGCTTCTACCCAACTCTAGCTGATTTCTGTCACCAAGAAACATGGAAAATTATTACCAAATCCTCTATTGTTAGGGGTCCCCTCCCCCCAAGAAAAACTAGGAACTCCGGGCTCTTTGGTGACCATTTCCAGATTTTTTTAATTAAATTAAGTTTAATTTAATTTAATTTAATTTTAATTGAATATAGTTGACATACATTACATTAGTTTCAGGTGTACAACATAGGGGTTCAACAATTATGTACATAATGAACTGCTCACCGTGAGAACCATAACAGTTCCAGATCTTTAAAACACTGTGTGTGGGTCCCACACAACACATCTATGAGCTGGATCTATCCCCATAGGAGTTTCTTGCCTCTGCTGTCATCATTGCCACAAACTTAGCGGCTTAAAACAATACATATTTATAATCTTATAGTTCTAGGGGTTAGGAAGCTAAGTTAGATCACAACGGGCTAAAATCAAGATGTCCACAGAACTGCGTTCTTTCTGGAGGCTCTATGAAGGATTTCTTTCTTTCTTTCTTTCTTTCTATTTATTTATTTATTTATTTATTGCCTTTTCAGCTTCTAGAGACTGCCTGCAGGGTTCCTAGCCCCTTCTAGCCTCTTCTAAGCTGGTGACGCAGCAGTGGTCACAGACCTCTCTCTGATTTTGATTCTCTGCCTCCTTCTTTCATTGATAAAGATGCCCAGGTTTCACTGGGTCTACAGGACAATTGTGATAACCCCATCACATCACATCTGCAGAGTATCTTTTGCCACCTAACGTAACCTTCTCAGGTTTCAGGGATTAGGACATGAGCAGCTGGGGAGGGTTGGGGCATTCTGCCCACCAGAGGCCCAGAGCCTGCCAGGTGACTGCAGCCGGGACAAGCTCTCTCATAAGTGTTCACCTCAGTTCGGTGGAGAACTTGATTCTTGCAATGGGCGTACCAGCAATCCCAAGCACACGGGTCCTGCAGCAGCCAGGACCTCTCTGAACCTGGGGTTTGTGGAAAAAACACAGGATCAGCAGGAGGCTTAATCCCCAAGAGGCCAGAACTGGGCAAAGGTGACAAGGTACCCCCTCTGTTAAAGATTGGAGGCAGGAGTTCACATAGTGTGGCTGGGCCTGGAGCCATGCAAAGGTGCTGTCCCAAGGTGCCCCTTCAGGCTGCCCAGCCAGGACCGGTGGCCGTTTCGATTTTCCGCCTCCTTCTTTCATTGATAAAGAGTTTATGGAGGCTGCTGGAGGTTTTGTGCAGTATTGTAAGCTGACTTGGCAGAGCCTGACAAGTTCAGATGCCCACACTCCCTGCCCATCTGGCCCCTCCCGGCCCTTCATTCTCATATCCTCTGCAGGAATATCTCTTCCAGGGAACCCCATGGGTGCAGGACAAAGCCTTCCCCACCCCTTCCTTTCCGGTCTCTCGAGGGATCATAGAGTCATCTCCCATCCTAAGACCCCACTGGCAGAAGGCTTGTTTCAACACATTTACTTTGAAGTGCCCCGCAGAATTTGATGTTCAAGACATCATGGTTTTTTGTCTATACAGCTGACAACTTGGCAGCTGGTTGACTAAAGGCTTAAGAACCAAGGTGCATTTTAGGAAACCCAGTGGCCGCCTATGGGGGCCCCTCCTGGGCTAAGCTGCTCCTGTTCTCTGCCTGTGCACAGAGACTCAGGCTCAGAATATCTAGGTGAGAGTGAATAACTACAGCCGTGCAGCAAACTATATTGGCAGCTGTAAAGTCAGAACTTGTTCAGTGATTGCGTGTAGAATTTTCTCTCAGGGATACATTTGGCTATAGGACAACACCCCACCAATGGTAGCTTAAACAGAGATTTAATTGTGTCACATAATCTGAGATCTATATTCAGAGATACTGGTTGGTATTGGGACAGTGTCTCCAAGACCTCCCTGGCCTTTTCCTCATGCTAGTTGCCTCATGGCCACACAATGGCTGCTAAAGCTCCAGCCCCTACATCTTCATTTATACCAAAGAGGAAAATGGGAAGAAAGGCTCAGTTGCAGCCTACTTCCATTTTCATCTGATTGGCTAGAACTGCATCATACAGCTAGTCCAAGCTTCAAGGGGAACTATATTTAGCTTCCTAGCCTCTGTACTAAAGGGAGGAAAAGAGAAAAGAATGGAGATTGGGGGTTGGATCAGCCAACCAATGGTACCTTCCAGAGATGTTAAACTGAAATATCCATTAAGGGGATGCAGACATTACCAGTGGCTCATCTACTCTCTTCTTAAGCTATATTGTCTGTGGGAATGGAATCTGTCACTGATGGTTCTTTTCATGATCCAGGCATACTTTCTGCTTCTAACGGTCTGTCTGGGGTTATTTTTACACTGATCTACCAGATTTCAGTAGCAACATCACAACACAGCTGTGAGGTGCGGCTTAAGCAATTCAAGATCCATGTTCATTAAAGTACCAAAGTTGGCCAGCATGGCTTCCTTATCTCATGCCCATGTCACGTCCTTCTCACTGAATCGCATTTCAGTGCACTTTTTTGGAGTGGAAAAGAAGGGAATTAGAACAAGAGGCAGGGAGTTATCGCCAGCCCCCCGTCATCAGGCGTTACCCCTGCCTGCTTCAGGGTTCCTCCCTAGAAGTGGATCTGGAGCTAAATGTCATCCACCGTGGAGGGTAGAAACCATTGTATTAATGGTGAGGAACCCTCTATGAATGGGGGTCAGAGGCTGCCATGAGGACTTGAAGATCAGTGTTGTGTTATGTGTCTTTAAGCCAGCAACCTCAGAGGACTCTCCTTTTTGTCTTTCTCCTCCTTGCACTGAAGTCATGAGCTGGAAGAATGCCCAAGAGCATCATTGCCTGACTGTGTTGCATTTAATTCATTGACTTTCCAGACCAAGGAGCCAACATTGCCATGAGATCAGGCCCGGCCTTTTACGCCTTATAGTTCAGAAGTGACTTTCAGTATGAGTGACCAAATTACCACATTACATTCTTGCTAGAAATTCAAAATGGGCTAGGAATTATTACTTGCAGGGTTTGCTACAGGGAAAATTATCGTTCACGTTACCTTTTTCTTTTCTAATGGGTTCAGAAATGAATGTGTTTTCCATTTTTCGAAGTGGCTTCTACTGGCATTAAGAAATCTGGCACCATTTACCAGCGTGTTAGACAATCACATAGTTCATTTAGGCGAAGAATATATAATCAGATAGTGAAACAGACATCGCAGCTGTGTCATTTAGCAACATGAACTTCTTGATCTAATTCATTTATAATATTGTTGGGCATTCAGTTCCTTTCCTGGAAAGATGTAATAATAGTGCCTACTTTTCTAGATGTTTCCAGTGTAAAATATAGCAAAACGTGGCCATTGGATTTGACTAAGAATCTGCACATACCTCCTCTCTTTGCCTAAAATGTAACAGCCTTGCAACAATTTGTAGTGTTTTCCATCAAAGGCTGGGAAGACCTATTTAATAAATAAGAAAAATAGCCATCATTCCTCATTTGACAGACTCAAAGGAAAAGTGAATGCAATGTAATAGGGAACCAGATTTTTCTTGGAAGCTGTTGATTTGAATTGATAGTTAGATCAGGGTTGCCAAGGATCCCAGGCTCTGAACCAAGGAACCGAGATCAGATCTGTAGAGAGAAGTGGTGAAGGATGAATGAGGTGGGCAACTTGTCAGAAACATCGTTTCTCGGAAGAGTTATATCCACGCATGCTGAGGATCAAAGCACGGAGTGAAGTCCTATCTCTCTCGACCCGCTCTGCCTCTGACACAGGAATGGAATCAGTTCAAACTGGCAGAAATGTTAAAATGGGCGCCAAAGAAAAAGGGCAGGATCCAGAGTCTTTTAAAAATAAATCTGAGGGGCGCCTAGGTGGCTCAGTGGGTTAAAGTCTCTGCCTTCAGCTCAGGTCATGATCCCAGGATCCTGGGATCGAGCCCCGCATTGGGCTCTCTGCTCAGCAGGGAGCTTGCTTCCCTTCCTCTCTCTCTGCCTGCTTCTCTGCCTACTTGTGATCTCTGTCAAATAAATAAATAAAATCTTTAAAAATAAATAAGTAAATCTGAAAGGTTTACTTTACACTAGAGAAACCTATGGGGTTAATTTAACAAATTTAAGATTACTTCCCCCCACCCAATCCTTTACTATGAAGTTGTTTGGTCAAGTTGGGGGCATTTTTTTGAAAAAAGGACACATGAGTTACTGAGAATATTTTTCAAACATTCATCTGTTTAGAGGAAAGAAATTCATTAAAATGAATTAAAATTCATTAAAATATAATGAACTCAGTTAACAACTGTAACAAAGTATAATATACTTAGAGTGTTCTAAAGTCTGCAGAGACAAGAGGGGAGATGGAGTGGAGGGAAGGGCATGCTAGGCTGTGCTAAGAGTGATGGCGTTTTTACATAAGGGGGAACTGTGTATGTACAGACAAGGAGCCAAGAGAAAACATATTTGAAACTCTAAAATCTTGTGACCACTTCATAGACCCCCGGAGCTTATAAGCAACCACTTCAAACAAAAAAAGTCAATAAACACTGAACTAAGTACAAATTAATTTTCCAATCAGTTAAGACTTTGTCCTATTTCTGGGATCCGTGTTCAGCAGCAAGGAAAATTCTGCTCATTCCAGCTGTCAGTGTTCATGATTTATAGCAATCGTTTATTCTGTCACTCCATACGAAAACCACAGATTCCAGGCACCTGGGTGGCTCAGCCGGTTAAGCATCTGCCTTCGGCTCTGGTCATGATCCCAGGGTTCTGGGATCAAGCTAAGTAGGGACCCTGCTTCTCTCTCTCCCTCTGGTCCTCCACCCCCCACTCCTGCGGTCTCTCGCTCTCGCTCTGCTCTCACTCTCAAATAAATAAAATCTTAAAAAAAAACAAACAGTTTTAACTGTTGCAGTGACAAGATCGGCTTTCATAGGGGATGAGTGGAGTATGAGAACCTCATTTGTATTTACTGATTGTTTTTAATGGTAGCTTCTAGATAATCCCGCCCCGCGCTCTGCTTGTAGACACAGACCTTGCTGCATTATCTGCCCGAGGAACGCCTCGTCTTGGTAGTTCACAGCAGAGCACGGTGGTCACATGGTGCCTCTGAGCCAAGTTAGGTCTGTTCCTATTCAGATGTCAGTGTCACAGTGCCTTTCCCATTCAGTTCTAAAGCCAGGGTCTTTGCTTTTTGGATTAGATGGTTCATCTCCCTTGTTCTTCTTGTCTCAAATCGGAGATTGGGAAAAACTGATAGAGCCTTTTACTAAAGTTACATCTCAGGAGTCCGGTGTTTTCTTCGTTTGTGTGTATCAAACAACACGCTCAGAAAAGTTAGTTAACTTTTTTAAAAATTATTTCTTTTCAGTGTAACAGAATTCATTGTTTATGCACCACACCCAGTGCTCCATGCAATACGTGCCCTCCTTTATACCCACCACCTGGCTCCCCCAACCTCCCACCTCCCCCCCCACCCCGTCCCTCGCCCTTTCAAAACCCTCAGATTGTTTTTCAGAGTCCATAAAAGTTGGTTAACTTTTAAAGGAGATCTGGAGTCTACAGATTTGAGTGGTTACAAAATATAAATGTTTCAGGCTGTCCAGTGTTTTTCTTTATGACTACTTTGACTCACCCAGGCGCATTAATTATGCATGAGACACAATAAACAAAGATGACACACAATTGCCAGGAAGTCAGACAAAAAAGCAGTGGCTTTCCTGTAGCGATTTGCTGCTGGGAGAAGATTGAGTTGCATTTATGCCTTCATTTGCCAGTTGGATATTTTTTAAAAGATGTTATTTGAAAAGTGGTCATGGAATGCGACGTTTGGTCCTTAAATCCTTCCTATCTTTGCTAATGAATGTACTTGTTGATATGAACAAAAGTGAATGTTCAAAATTTACGTTTGTACCATAAATGAAATTCCTATGCATAGCTTAATCCTCTCAGTTCCCATGGTTTGGCTGCATGGGGACCCTGACATGTGACTGATTCTTTGACTTAATCACTGGAACCTAATCACATTTCATAGTTTCTGAGGCTTTTCTTTCACATTTTAACATCTCTGAAATTGGAATGCATTTTACAAAGTCCCAGGAAAACATGGAGTCATATTTTCATTGACAAGGATATCTCTTTCTTATTGCTACAAAAGATAATGATGCATCATGCAATTCATGATATCTCAGAATCCATGAAATATAATAGTTTTTTCCAGAGTGCCTAGTAAGATTATTATATGAAAGTTTTAGATTATAGTATTAAAAACTGATCATTTAGTCAGCATTGAAGGCTCTACCCTTGACAATGTAAAGTTCTTTGTATATAGAAATATTAAAGTTTCATAGCTGTAAATGCAAATTTTGTAAAACATGGAAAATTTTATTCTTTCTAGAACTGATGTTTACTCAAATATTCCACGGGGAATGTAAGTTCAAATGTCTTCCACTCAGCCTCTTTTGATATACCCTAGAAACTTCTTCAGATGAGTTTTGAAGGTTTGAGAAAAGATCTGTGGTTATATTTGTGAAAAAAGAAAATCATTAGGTTCACTTTTCGCTGCTGGCTTTGTGCCAGCCTGAGAGACTCTGAAGTCTGCCAACCAGATCCTCCCAAGGGTCAGCCAGCTCGTTTCCCTGCCTTAAGCACTTTGTAAGGTACCCTAGCATCTTGGGAGTTAAATGCCTGCCATTCTCAGGCACTGCAAGACTCTGGCTTATATAGCCTGGGCTTAAAAAATGGCAAACTGATATATTTGGGGGATGACATGACATAGAAATATTTACAGTCGCAATAATTATGTTCTTGACTCTTACCAACTAGGTTACACTGAATATATTCCTTTTTGTTTTGCAGGCTGGATCTATGACATCACAGAAAAATATGACTTTTCCTTCTATATTTGCGGCCTACTCTACATGGTAGGGATACTCTTTTTACTCGTTCAACCGTGTATTCAAATAATAGAACAATCCAGAAAAAAATACATGGATGGTGCACATGTGTAGCATCATGTTTTGTTTCCTGTAAGATTTCTTTGGGGGACCCGTGCCTACCTCACATGGTTGCTGTGAGGAGCCCATGACGTCACTGGGAAACACTTTGTCTGGTAGCCGGCACTGTCATTTGTAAATGCCATGGACTTCATTTGAAAGCAGTACTGCCTTTCCGTTTGGGGAGAAACAATGTCGGAAGGGATGAAAGACGACATACATTTTAAAGATGACAACATCCTTCAAGACGGCCTGTTAAATAATTGGTAGAAAAGCCCTTACAGAATCTATTCTGTCTTGTCATCCACTGGGAATAAGGTTTTTAGAAACAGCTTCTGAAGCAAAGACAAGGAATAAAGTCTTGTCAACTCATCTACTCTTTGTACAGTGAAAATTAATTCTCTAAATGCTTCTGGAAAGCTTATAGGTAAATGGGTTTCAAGCACAAGAATCTGATTAGCCTTCAGGACTTATTACAGGGAGCTGTTGATCTACTAGGGAAAAGCAAAGGCAGGCTCTAATTTCACAGGTAATACATTTAGTACAATGAAAGAAACATAGTTTATATTTTTATGAAAGAATTCTGCAGCTAGGGAGCATAGTTTTTCAACCCTCCTCTAAGAAAAGCATCTTTCCTAGTTTAGTACTAATTAGTTATATCCTAGTTTAGTACTAATTAGTTATAAACTGAATCTTAATTCAAAACCTACATAAATAATAATAATTTCCTTAGCAAAAAGTCGTATTTTTCACGCAAACATTGAATCAAGGGCTAGAATTCAAGCACTTCCATTTGTATAATTAACCTCTTCATTTATGAGCATAATCAGGGGTTCTACAATTTTTTTCTGAGTTTCTCCTGCATAGTAAAACAGAGATGAAACTGCTGGTTGTATATTGGCAGTTAAATCATCTGTGAAGTGTGTTACTGATCCAAAATGTGAGACTATCAAGTCGTGAGGGTCAGAAATGGAAAGCCCTTTATCTAGACCTCTGTGCACCTGACATCGGAGTAGGTGGTAGCACTTCTCCAGGGCCTCTTGTCATATAGACCATTCGTTTGCCTGAGCTTGACACGGTTTTGAAAATTGGTCTCTTGATTCATTTCATACACAACATAACTGTAACCTGTGACATCAGATGATGTTCTTCCTTTATCTGAGATCTCTATTTTTCTAAGCCAGACGGTTTTTAGCCTGCAGAATGTTCTTCCCCAGAATCATTTGGAAATTTCTGGCTGCCTTACTTGTTTACACACATTTTAGAACTATTTCAATTTCTACACACAATTTGCGCATCACATACACACAGATCCTTTCATATCATTGCCAACGTCTTGGGTCAAATTTATCTAAAGTGAGCACAGACCATTCTCAATTATCCTTGGTAATTAGAGACAAGAATAGTCCTAACAATTGGAATCACAGAGTGTTACCCCAAGCTTTGTTTCAGCCCGCAGTTTCAGACTTAACCTCCACCGAACGCTTTAGAGCTGTTGACAAGGAATTACAGGGACAAGCTTCCTTTTTCTTCCATCTCCATTATTTCCTGCTCTCATGTCTAGTGGGAAGGGTTTGTATAATCAAAGGGACCACCAAAATCCCAATAATAATAAAAGGCAGCTAATGGAAAGGAGAAACAAAAGCATGATTAGTGTACACACTCAATATTACCTCTGATGACCCGAGAACCGCTTGTAAATTGTTATAGGTAATAAGTTGCATGTCATCCTCTGTTTGGTTCAACATAATGACCTATTTGTTATCATTACATCTTTGGCTGCTGTTTAAGAATCCAGCTGTCTATTTCTTTTTTTTATTTCTTTTCAGCGTAACAGTATTCATTGTTTTTGCACCACACCCAGTGCTCCATGCAATGCATGCCCTCCTTAATACCCACCACCTGGCTCCCCTAACCTCCCCCCGCCTTCAAAACCCCTCAGGTTGTTTTTCAGAGTCCACAGTCTCTCATGGTTCACCTCCCCTTCCAATTTCTCTCAACTCCCTTCTCCTC
>PISX010035279.1:0-13117 GCA_004024625.1 Mellivora capensis
TTACCATGGTAATGGACATCTAAAGAAAGCTGGGGTGGCAATCCTTATATCAGACAAATTAGATTTTAAGCCAAAGGCTATAAAAACAGATGAGAAAAGACATTATATCATACTTAAAGGGTGTGTCCAGCAAGAAGATCTAACAATTTTAAATATCTACGCCCCTAGCATGGGACCAGCCAACTATATAAACCAATTAATAACAAAATCAAAGAAACACATCAACAATAATACAATAATAGTAGGGGACTTAAACACCCCCCTCACTGAAATGAACAGATCATCCAAGCAAAAGATCAACTAAGAAATAAAGGCTTTAAATGACACATTGGACGAGATGGACACCATAGGTATACTTAGAACATTCCATCCCAAAGGAACAGAATACACATTTTTCTCTAGTGTACATGGAACATTCTCCAGAATAGATCACATCCTGGGTCACAAATAGGTCTCAACTGGTACCAAAAGACTGGGATCACTCCCTACATATTTTCAGACAACAATGCTTTGAAACTAGAACCCAACCACAAGAGGAAAGCTGGAATGAACTCAAATACATGGAGGCTAAAGAGCATCCTATTAAAGAATGAATGGGTCAACCAGGAAATTAAAGAAAAATTTAAAAATTCATGGAAACAAGTGAAAATGAAAACACAACTGTTGAAAATCCTTAGAATGCAGCAAAGGTGGTCCTGAGAGGAAAGTATAGAGCAATACAAGCCTTTCTCAAGAAACAAGAAAGGACTCAAATACGTAGCCTAACCCTACACCTAAAGGAGCTGGAGAAAGAACAACAAAGAAAGCCTAAACCCAGCAGGAGAAGAGAAATCATAAAGATCAGAGCAGAAATCAATGAAATAGAAACCAAAAGAACAGTAGAACAAATCAACAAAACTAGGAACTGGTTCTTTGAAAGAATTAATAAGATTAATAAACCCCTGACCAACCTTATCAAAAAGTAAAGAGAAAGGACGCAAATTAATAAAATCATGAATGAAAGAGGAGAGGTCACAACCAACACCAAAGAAATACAAACAATTATAAGTACATAGTATGAGCAACTATACATCAGCAAATTTGACGATCTGGATGGAATGAATGCATTCCTAGAGACATACAAACTACCAAAACGGAACCAGGAAGAAAATAGAAAACCTGAACAGACCCATAACCAGTAAGGAAATTGAAGCAGTCATCAAAAATCTCCCAACAAACAAGAGCCCAGGGCCAGACAGCTTCACAGGGGAATTCTACCAATCATTTAAAGAATTCATACCTATTCTCCTGAAACTCTTCCAAAAAATAGAAATGGAAGGAAAACTTCCAAATTCATTTTATGAGGCCAGCATGACCTTCATCCCAAAACCAGACAAAGACCCCATCAAAAAAGGAGAATTACAGGCCAATATCCCTGAGGAACACTCATGCAAAAATTCTCACCAAAATACTAGCCAATAGGATCCAACAGTACATTAAAAAGATTAGTCACCACAACCAAGTGGGATTTATTCTTGGGCTGCAAGGTTGATTCAACATCCACAAGTCAATGTGAAACAATACATTAATAAAAGAAAAACAAGAACCATATGATACTCTCAATAGATGCAGAAAAAGCATTTGACAAAGTATAGCATCCTTTCTTGATCAAAATTCTTCACAGTGTAGGCACAGAGGGTACATACCTCAATATCATCAAAGCCATCTATGAAAAAAGAACCCATGGTGAATAGCATTCTCAATGGGGAAAAACTAAGAACTTTTCCCCTAAGGTCAGGGACACAACAGGGATGTCCACTATCACCACGGCTATTCAGCACAATACTAGAAGTCCTAGCCTCAGCAATCAGACAAAAAAAAAAAGAAATTAAAGGTATCCAAATTGGCAAAGAAGAAGTCGAACTCTCACTCTTTACAGATGATATGATACTTTATGTGGAAAACCCCAAAGACTCCATTCCAAAACTGTTAGAACTCACACAGTAATTCAGTAAAGTGTCAGGATATAAAATCAATGGACAGAAATCGGTTACATTTCTACACACACACACCAAGAAGACAGAAGAGAGAGAAATTAAGGAGTTGATCCCGTTTACAACTGCACCCAAAACTATAAGATATCTAGGAATAAACCTAACCAAAGAGGCAAAGAATCTATACTCAGAAAAATCCGTAATACTCATGAAAGAAATTGAGGAAGACACAAAGAAATGGAAAAATGCTCCATGCTCATAGATTGGAAGAACAAATATTGTGAAAATGTCTGTGCTACCTAGAGTAATCTATACATTTAATGCCATCTCTATCAAATTACCATCAACTTTTTTCAAAGAAATGGAACAAATAATCCTAAAATTTATATGGAACCAGAGAAGACCCCAAATAGCCAGAGGAATGTTGAAAAAGAAAAAACCAAAGTTGGTGGCATCACAATTCCAGACTTCAAGCTCTATTACAAAGCTGTCATCATCAAGACAGTATGGTACAGGCACAAAAATAAACACATGGATCAATGGAAAAGAATAGAGAGCCAGGAAACAGACCCTCAACTCTATGGTCAACTAATCTTCGACAAAGCAGGAAAGAATGTCCAATGGAAAAAAGACAGTCTCTTCAAGAAATGGTGCTGGGAAAATTGGAAAGCCACACACAGAAGAATGAAATTGGACCATTTCCTTACACCACACACAAAAATAGACTCAAAATGGATGAAAAACCTCAATGTGAGAAAGGAATCCATAAAAATCCTTGAGAAGAACACAGGAAGTAACCTCTTTGACCTCAGCTGCAGCAACTTCTTCCTAGAAACATCGCCAAAGGCAAGGGAAGCAAGAGCAAAATGAACTACTGGGACTTCACTGATATAAAAAGCTTTTGTACAGCAAAGGAAACAGTCAACAAAGTCAAAAGACAACTGACACAACGACAAAAGATATTTGCAAATGAAATTTCAGATAACGAGCTAGTATCCAAAATCTATAAAGAACTTATCAAACTCAACACCCAAAGAACAAATAATCCTATCAAGAAATGGGCAGAAGACATGAAAAGACATTTCTGCAAAGAAGACATCCAGATGGTCAACAGACACATGAAAAAGTGCTCAACATCACTCGGCATCAGGGAAATCCAAATCAAAACCACAGTGAGATACCACCTCACACCAGTCAGAATGGCTAAAATTAACAAGTCAGGAAATGACAGGTGTTGGTGAGGATGCGGAGAAAGGGGAACCCTCCTACACTATTGGTGGGAATGCAAGCTGGTCCAGCCACTCTGGAAAACAGTATGGAGGTTCCTCAAAAAGTTGAAAATAGAACTACCCTATGATCCAGCAATTGCACTGCTGGATATTTACCCTAAAGATACAAACATAGTGATCTGAAGGGGCACATGCACCTGAATGTTTATAGCAGCAATGTCCACAATAGCCAAACTATGGAAAGAGCCTTGATGTCCATCAACAGACGAATGGATAAAGAAGATGTGGTGAATATATACAATATATTGTATTACAATACAATTGTATTGTAATTGTAATATATACAAATTACAATTGTATATATTACAATATATACAATTACATTGTATATGTATATGTATACATATACATGTATATGTATACATGTATATGTATACATATACATGTATATGTATACATATACATATACAATATATACAATATATTGTAATACAAAAATATTATATTTTTTGATGAAGCCATCAAAAAAACCAAAATCTTGCCATTTGCAATGTTGTGGACAGAACTAGAGGGTATTATGCTAAGCAAATAAGTCAATAGGAGAAAGATAATTATCATGTGATCTCACTGATATGAGGAATTCAGAAACAAGACAGAGGATCATAGGGGAAGGGAGGGAAAAAATGAAACAAGCTGAAACCAGAGAGGGAGACAAACCATAAGAGACTCTTAATCTCAGGAAACAAACTGAGGCTTGCTGGAGGGTAGGGGGGCGGGAGGGATGGGGTGGCTGGGTGATGGACATCGGGGAGGGTATGTGCTATGGTGAGAAAAAAATTAAGTAAATAAATAAAAGAAAGGGGGAAAAAAGGAAAATTTGACTTAGGTCAAAATTATAATTCAAGATTTAGTCCAAAAAAAGAATATATATGGAAATTCTGCCCCAGTAAACAAAAATGCAGTTCTTATCACACCCACACACCACACAAACACAGACCACATATAGATTATTAAAGCAATCTCAATAAATTACTAAAGAGTGGCATCAAACAGACTATGTTCTTCAACAATAATGAAACAGAAACTGAAATTATCTACAAGGGGACAATTTAAGTAACATTTGGAAGTGAAATCACATTTTATTAAACATTTCTTAGGTTAAACAGGAAAAGATAAGGAAATTAAGAAATATTCAAGACTGCATGATAATTAAAACACCACCTGTCAAAATCTGTAGGACATGTGTAAATCCGTGCTTAGAAAAAATTTTATAGTTTTAAATAAATTATCAGGAAACAAGAAAAGTTAGAAATAAATTGGCTAAGCATACAACTAAGTAAGTTGGAGAACGAGCCTTAGAGTAAACCCACAGAAATAAAAAGAAAATAGGAATAGTAAGGGCAAAAATCAATTACATGGAGAACACACACAACAAAAGAGGAACAAATTTAGAAGATGTTTTGTTTGTTTCTTAATAAAAATAAAATATAAAGATTTCTGGCAAGACTGGTCAAAAAAAAAGTTGCATGCCCTCCCCATGAAGAAAGGCTGAAAAGAAGGACTTAAGAAAAATAGCTACAAAGTAAATATATATATATTTTTTAAAGATTTTATTTATTTATTTGACAGAGAACACAAGTAGGCAGAGAGGCAGGCAGAGAGAGAGGAGGAAGCAGGCTCCCTGCTGAGCAGAGAGCCTGATGGGGGGCTCGATCCCAGGTCCTGGGATCATGACCTGAGCCGAAGGCAGAGGCTTTAACCCACTGAGCCACCCAGGCACCCCTGAAGTGAATATATTTGATAAAACAAAAGAAATTTTTAAATGCCAAAATATATAACAGTAAGATTTTGGTAGCTTAAAGAGACCAACAAATATTTAAAAGAGCTAGAATGGGTATTCATGACTGCCCCCAAACTAACCATTTTATAGGAGAATTATGCAAGATTCTCAAGGAATGTTGTACTCCAATTTTAAAACACTGTTTAAAAAAAATTAAACAGAAAAAGAAGAAAACCCACCTAATTTATCTCATGAGAAAAATATGATCTTGATTCTAAAACCAGATAAATGCAGTATAAGAACAGATAATTCTAGAACTATTTCACTTATAAATTTAGATGAAAATATACTAAAATAGTACTAACAGAATTAACAATCGTGTGTATGCATGTGTGTCAAGCTCAGATGATGTCATCCATGAATGTATCAAAAAATCATACAGCATATTTTACCACATGTAGAATGAAGAATATAAATAGATATAAAATATTGGGCTGCCTGGATGGCTCAATCAGTTAAGATGTTACCTTCAGCTCAGGTCATGATCCTGGGTCCTGGGATTGAGTCCCCGCAATAGGCTCCCCTCTCAGCAGGGAGCCTGCTTCTCCCTCCTCATCTGCCTGCTGCAGATGATTATAAGCTGCATATGAGATTACAATTATATCATAATCAACTGATGCAGAAAGAGCAGCTGGTAATGTCTGACACCTGTGATGATGCATTCCATCATCACTACTATTTTAACTTAAAATAGAGGTCAGTTACAAAAAAAAGTGAACTAAAAGGTATAAGGACTGGAATACAAATACTTAAATTGTCTTCTATGTAGATATGACTGATAATCTACCTAGAAGAACCAACACAATCAATAGCTGCCAGATACAATATCAACATAAAAAATTTTTTAAATAATTTATCTATACTAGTAAAACCTAACTTGGAAAACTTAATTTTAAAGAGAGGAAACTACAAGGGCACCTGGATGGCTCAGTCATTTAAGCCTCTGACTCTTGGTTTTGGCTCAGGTCATCATCTCAGAATCCTGGGATTGAGCCTCACATCACACAGGGCCCTGCATTCAGCAGGGAGTCTGCTTCCCTGCCTCGCTCTCTTCCTCTGCCCCTCCCCCTGCTCATTCTCTCTTTCTCTCAAATAAAAAAAAATAATAATAAAATTTAAATTTTTTTAAAAAATAAAAAGAGGAGGGTGCCTGGGTGGCTCAGTTGGTTAAGTGTCTGCCTTTGGCTCAGGTCATGATCCCAGGGCCGTGGGACTGAGTCTTATATCTGGCTCCCTGCTCAGCAGAGAGTCTGCTTCTCCCTCTACCTGCCACTCCCCCTGCTCATGTTCTCTCCCTCTCTCTCTCTGTCAACTAATAAAACCTTTTTCTAAAAAAAGTTTAAAAAAATAAATAAAAAATAAAAAGAGGAAAATACTAAGCACGATATCATCAAACAATTACCAAAGTATCTAGAAGTTAACTTCGCCAAAAGTATATGAAGACCTCTATAAAGAAAATGTAAAACCCAAAGGATGTCAAGACAAGATGCATAGAACAAATAAATGAAGAGATTCCCTGCTCTTGGATAGGATGATATGATAGTTTAAAGATGTTATCTCTGAATTAATATATAAAGTAAGGCAACTGAATTAAAAACTTAAGTCAAATTTCCATGAAACACAATAATCATACTGTAACATGGATATGGAAAAATAATTCTACTGAGAGATAGGTCATCATAAAAAGAAATGACTAAATGGGAGGGACTTTCTCTGCAAAATAGTTATAATAGTTTTTAAAATGTCCTACACAGAGCATAGACACTATGCTTAATATTACTGTCCTGCATATTTGAAAGTTGCTATGAAAGTAAATCTTAAAAGTTAAAAAAAAATTCCTGGGATGCCTGGGCGGCTCAGTCATTAAGCATCTGCCTTCAGGTCAGGTCATGATCCCAGGGTCCTGGGATCCAGCCCTGCATTGGGCTTCCTGCTCTGCAGGAAGCCTGCTTCTCCCTCTCCCACTCCCCCTGCTTGTGTTGCCTCTCTCACTCTCTCTCTCTCTCTGTCAAATAAATAAATAAAATCTTTTTAAAAAATTCCTTATGGTAGTACATAAAACAGGAAATAGACCAAAGGAACTAAAAACTCAGAGATCTATGGCATGATAGAAATATACAGTAAATTAGTACTATAAATCATTGAAGAAAGAAAACTATTTAGTTATTTGCCAGAAATTGATTCATTAGAGTAAAATATAACTGTATCCCTGATTAATACCACACAGAAGAAATATAGTTGAATATCACGGTGATGTAAGAGTGTAGAACTTTCTAAATAAAATTTCCAAGAGAAGTCCTAAGACAATAACTCAATAAATTTTATGGCAACAAAATTTATCATTTCTGTGCATTGAATGACATTACAAGTTAGTCAGAAGACAGATATTTTCAAGGTTTAAACCTGTACAAAATTATTATCTAGAATCTAGAAGGACTACAAATTAACATCAATGAGAGCATCTCCATTAGAAAAATGGGCAACTAATATAAACACACAATTCATAAACAGGAAATCCAAAACCTGAGAAGCATATAAAGAGATGCTCAAATTCATCAGCAGTCAGAAAGTGCAAATTAAAACAACATTGAGACTTCACTCTTAGCAATTAGAATAGCAAAAGTTAGAAAACTGGATAATGCCAAGCACTGAAGCAGGGAATGCAGGTATATGGGAATTGGCATTATCAGGGGAAACAGTCTGGCACTATCCACACAAACTAAATATACATACCTTGTGACCTAGCACGTCTGTTCCTAGATTACATAGTTAAAGGAAATTTTCACCTAAATCCAAAGAGGATGTGTTCAAGGTATTTGCTGTAAGGGTTATCTGGAGTCTATACAAATGTCAGCTCCTGGAATGGACAGGTGACAACCTCGGAGACTAAACAGAGTGGCCTGAACGTGGTCATTCGTCACTGGGAGAGCGTGTCAAATGTGAGGTGGCCCACTATGTAGTATCAGGCAGCATGAGATGCAACAGACATTTCTATACACACCAACACGAGGAGATCATAAAGCATAGTTCTTAGTGGAAAAGTCAGAAATATGATGAGATACATAATGTAAGACACATGCTTCTTTCAAAAACTAAAACTACATAAAACAAAAATAAGCATTTTTATAAGAACACATATGTGCTCGACTCTGTCCCTGTAACAACAAAGCAGCCCCAGAGAGCATGTAAAGAACAAGCATGGGTGTGTTCCAATAAAACTTTATTTACCAAAACAGGTGGTGGGCAGGATTTGGATCATGGGCTACAGTTTGCTGCATTAAAGGATTCTTTGTTATGAAGACTTTGTTTACAGATACAAAAATCTTGTTATGCGGCCTGAAAAATTCCAGTGTACTTTAGTGAGCAAGAGAATAAAGAACAAAAACCGTCTCGAAAAACCCTTGGGTTTAGTGTCTCAGACTCCAGCCAAGAAGAGGAGATAGAGTTGAAATGATTGCTAGGTAGAGTTATTCTTACTGAAACTCCACTAGTTTTTTAAATTGCTACTTCCATGGGAGTTACCAAATCCAAAAAAGAGGCAGAAGCTGGTCAGAGTTCTATTATTAGAATTCTTATATAAGCAGAAAATGACAGATACCAGGATTCCATATTATAGTCCTACAATCCTATAAATACCATTTTCTTCTTCTGGGAAGCATGTCTGACCAAAACATATGAAACAATGTGACAGGCTAGTAAAAGAGAATAGAGGTTTAAATGTCAGTTAAAACAATGTTCATTTCCTTAACAAATATAAAATAAAATCATTTGCACAGCTCTTTGAGCCACCAAGTGAACCTCTTACAGTTTGAAGTTCATCCAGAAAACCCTTTTGCAAAATATTTGCTGAAACACTGTAATATAGGAATTGTAAGAGATTAAGGTTTGTTTTGTTCCTCCTCCCCGACACCTTCCCTGAACCGACTTCCACAGCCTGGTAAATCCATGCATCTGAGGCCCAGATTTCCAAAATCAACATATCACTCTCCCACTCCCACCAAAAACTAAAATGTTACTGAAATGTCTGTCTTATAACTACAGTCTTCTTCGGTGAGGGACATCTGGGTGGCTCAGTTGGTTAAGTGCCTGCCTTCAGCTCAGGTCATGATTCCAGGGTCCTGGGATCAAGTCCCACATCAGGCTCCCTGCTGAGCAGGGAGCCAGCTTCTCCCTCTCTCTCTCCCTGCCACCCCCACCCCGTGCTTGTGCTCTGTCAAATAAATAGATAAAATCTTTTGAAAAATAATAATAAAATGAAATAAAATCAAATCTGCTTCAGTGAGTAGACTATAGGTCTGGCAATCCTGTTCGTCCCCAAACACTCCCAACAGATCCTCTTTTGTCCTTCACTTGTTCTGATATCCGTGAGATCCCTGCACTGTAGTGTTTCAAACACAGTGTGTTGCCTGCCCTCAAATCACCACTGAGCTCAGCCACTGAGGCTCACAGAGGGAACAGCTGTGTGGCAATGACCCCCACATACAATGGTTCAAAGAGGGGAAGAACGAGTGCAGGCGGCAATGGTCTGGGGACATTCCTGGAGGAGGCCCACCTTTCTGTGGACAGAACATCCTGGAACAAAAGCATCAAAGTATGAAGAGATGTCTGGCAGGGAAAAAATTGAATGATGGTTTCATTTTAACTACAACAAATTAGAAGGTGCACACTACCCCTGTTTAGGACAAAGAATTTTAAAAGTCTTCAGGATTTCTCACCAGCTACTTACTAACTTTTGTTTTTATCCACTTTTCTCACAATAGAAATCCCTGTCACAAGCACAGATGTTGCAATCATATTATTTACCAGTCAGGTATTTTAAAAGTAAAAAGGATTTCAGCTTTCTTAAACTGCCACGTTATCAAATTTTACAGCCGCACCCCAGCCGCTGGATTCCCACTGACATTACCCGATGTGAAACACACCTGGGTCTTAAAATATATAAACCAAATCTTCTCTACTTCATCCCTTTAGCCTCGGCCACATTGTTTCCCACAAAACTTTTCTAAAATACCTATAATGTATAATGGAATACCTTTAATGTATAATAGAAACTGCATTCAAATATGCCAAGTGTTGAGTTAGGTAATGAGTCTACAAACCCAAGTTTTTCCATCCCTGTAACTAGACTTGAAGGTTGCCTCATGAGAACAGGACTCATTCATATGCTTATGTGTTGCATAAATGTCTGTGTTACAATATGTAGAATAAGATTCTGCCTTCCTTAATCATTGCCTCAGCCACCTATATGCCTCCTCCATGTCCCAACTGTCTATGAAAGTGGACAACCACGAGGGGAAGTGTGGGAGCAGAGAGAACCACCAGAAGCATGGCATGGAGACTAACATTGTGGTCACTTGTGCGATCAGTGGAGCATTTCTGGTTCTTCTCCCTTTCGGGCATACAGTATGTTTGCAGGTCCTGACCCTGTGGTCAGGGTAGGACCATGGGACTAGTTGTAGATTATATGTCACTTCTAGGTCAGAGTGGAAAATGGCCAGTGGGGGGCCTCGCAGAGTTTGTTTTCCTCTCTAACACAGCAGCCAGCACCATTCAGAGGGTAGCTTCTACTCACCAATGATAAACATGCCTACCAACTAGCAATGGACAAGTAAGTTAAACAAGATTTTTTCTGTGTTGTTTTTAGCTCCCAAGACTTAGGGGAATTTGTTACCACCAGAATGTAGCACATCCTATTACAGTAGAGGAAGGAGTACACTATTTTCTCACTTCCGTCTTATGTTCCTATCATCCTCCAAGCCAAAAGTGGGGGCTCAAAGAGAAGTATTTTTAGAGACTGAGGATACTAGCAAAAAGGGAGAATGGCCTCTTTTCCTCTGTTAGATTAACTGCTTATGTAACAGATTTGATACCTACTTGACCAAGTGAAAAAATGAATGAGAAGTAGACAACAAGGAGGAGTAGAAGTTCAGTAGACTAAACAGCCACAGTGATGCCAAGGCTGGGAGAGTTACCGTAGGGCCAAAGAGAAGACCTTCCAAGTTACCTGGGCTAACTCTACCGAAGTGTAGATTGTCACGACCACTGCATAAGCAACTGGTCACCTGGTGTCCACATATGAGGCCAGCTGCCCCTGCAAACAGACTCTCCCAGTTTCTACAATTGATTATTTGGGGCCCTCTCCTCCATTGTCACCAAAATAACTTCATTTGGCTGCATGGGATGGTAAGCAATACTTGAAAAGGAGACATGTGTCCATTTGTTAATCTTGGCCGTCTTTCCAACATGCTAGAAGATAAAAGGAATGCTGAAGAGGGCCCTGCCTCTTCCTCACAGTAGATCCCTCCACCATGGTCAGTCCAGGAAATGGGACTAGCAAATTAAATAAGAATGTACTGGACCTTAATAATTGAAAGTGGCCAAAAAGCTACAGGAAAACATCTAGGATATCATTCTAAGAGAGGGAAGTTGACCAATATTGTCAAAAGCAGTGAGCAGGGGGCGCCTGGGTGGTTCAGTGGGTTAAAGCCTCTGCCTTCAGCTCAGGTCATGATCTCAGGGTCCTGGGATCAAGCCCCACATCGGGCTCTCTGTTCAGCAGGGAGCCTGCTTCCCCCTCTCTCTCTGCCTGCCTCTCTGCCTAGTTGTGATCTCTCTGTGTCAAATAAATAAATAAAAGCTTAAAAAAAAAAGCAGTGAGCAGAAAAAGGAAAATTGTTTCATGCTTGTACTGCAATGAGTCTGGAATGTTCACTAATAATTACATATTTATCTAAAAATAATGATTAATTTTTTCCTAAAGCCCTCAAGAACTCATACACCCAAATGAGTACTGTCATTCAAAGTAATCTCCAAGGCTACAACTCTTCATCCAGTAATGTTGCCATTGCTCAAAACATTTTTGAAATTGCCTTCAGGGTCAGTTTATGAACGAAAGAATAAAATGTCTCTTTATAGCCACAGCTCAGCCCTCCTTGGATTACTTCTTTATTTGCCCTCTCTCCCTCTCTTCTGACTTTATGCAGCCTAACTCCACAGTTCTCTCTCCCACTCCATCAAATGAGGCAAGCGAATTTCATGCTTATTCTACAAGAGTCCTAGGTTGGGGAATATAAAAGGTTGGAGAGATGAAGCAAGGAAGCAGAGGGAGTTTTATGAGGAGCAGCCCATTTGGATGTTGCCCACAGGAAAACAGTAAATTGCTAACAAGGGCATTGCTGGCTGACCATCACAAATGTGATCCCAAAAGTTTAATTCCTCTGATTTTAAAAAAGCATTCAGGGCCATAAAACAAGTCCCAATAAATTTAAAGGAGTACATCATACAGAGTATGTTCCACAACCACAATGGAATTAAATTACAAATCAACAACAGAAAGATATATGGAAAATATCCCCCAAACATTTGGATACTAAATAACACAGTTCTAAACAACCCATGGGTCAAATAAGAAATTAAGAGGGAAATTTGAAAGAATTTTGAACAGAATGAAAATGAAAACCCAACATACCAGAATTTGTGGGATTCTTCTAATACATTACTTAAGGTGATATTTATGGCAATAAACAAACACCTATATTAGAAAAGAAGAAAAGTCATATATCAATGACCTCAGTTTTGAATTCAATAAACTAGAAAGAAAAGAGCAAATTAAGCCCAAAGTAAGCAGAAGAAAGTAAATAATAAAGTGAAAACAGGAATCAATGAAATAGTAAACAGAAAAACAGAAAAAAAAAAAGCAATGAAACCAAAGACTGGTTCTTTGAAAAACAAGAATCAATAACATTGATAAACCTCTCGTAACACTGATCAGGAGAAAAAAGAGAAAGGAAACACTAACTGCCATACTGGGTATGAGAGGTGACATCATTATAAATTATACAGGTAACAAAAGGATAATAAGAATATTATCAATATCTGTATTCCATAAATTCAACAAGTTAGATGAAATGGACAAAGTCTTGAAAGACACAAACTATGAATCTCACTCAAGAGTAAATATGCAGAGTATAATTCATTAGAATAAAAAATGATAAAGCATAAATAAATATGTAGCCTGAATAGACATATTTCTTTTTTTTTTATTTCTTTTCAGTGTAACAGAATTCACAGTTTTT
>PISX010035280.1:0-13090 GCA_004024625.1 Mellivora capensis
GGAATCGTGATGCCACCAACTTTGGCTTTCTTTTTCAATATTCCTTTGGCTATTCGAGGTCTTTTCTGGTTCCATATAAATTTTAGGATTATTTGTTCCATTTCTTTGAAAAAAATGGGTGGGATTTTGATAGGGATTGCATTAAATGTGTAGATTGCTTTAGGTAGCATAGACATTTTCACAATATTTTTTCTTCCAACCCAGGAGCATGGGACATTTTTCCATTTCTTTGTGTCTTCTTCAATTTCTTTCATGAGTACTTTATAGTTTTCCTAGTATAGATTTTTAGCATCTTTGGTTAGGTTTATTCCTAGGTATCTTATAGTTTTGGGTGCAATTGTAAATGGCATTGACTCCTTAATTTCTCTTTCTTCTGTCTTGTTGTTGGTGTAGAGAAATGCAACTGATTTCTGTGCATTGATTTTATATCCTGACACGTGTTTTAAAAGGAAAAGATGTGGTCAATCTCAATTTTATTTTTAGTCCTATGGGATAATATCTATAGCATTTATTATGCATACAGATATATGCCAGCTTAAAAGATGAGAAAAGTACAGAGATTTCTGGGAAGATGGCAAAGCAGGAAACCCAGGAATTTGTCTCTCCGCCTAGACCACAATTACACTGGCATGATCTTTCTGATATAAGTACTTTAGAACTCTGGATTTTATCAAAGGCTTGAAACTTCCAGGGGAAGGCTAAATTATGGTTAATTTTGGTCAATTTGAGGTCTTGGCAGAGTAACAGTTAGCCATTCTCCACCACCAGCCTCATGACAGACAGGCAGTAGTGCACATGTTCCTGGAACATCTTACACATAGCTTGTGAGAACCAGGATGGACAAAAAAGACCTTGTCCTCTAAATATTTGGAATCTTTGCTCTGATCACGGATTGCTGCTTCTGATAACAGAGGTACGGAGAGGAAGGCAAACACTGTTGTACATCCCTCCATTTTTGCAAGGACCCTTCCCTTGAATGAAAGTGACTTCCAGCAACTTAAAGGGTCACTGCCTATATCCACTCCCCCCCCCCAATTTTTTGCCTTTTATCCTTTCAGATGCTCAATGTTAAACACTAGGTCCTTCAAATCAGTTGCATAGGGGCGCCTGGGTGGCTCAGTGGGTTAAAGCCTCTGCCTTTGGCTCAGGTCATGATCTCAGGGTCCTGGGATTGAGCCCCGCATCAGGCTCTCTGCTCAGCAGAGCCTGCTTCTCCCTCTCTCTCTCTCTGCCTGCCTCTCTGCCTACTTGTGATCTCTGCCTGTCAAATAAACAAATAAAATCTTTAAAAAATTAAAAAAAATCAGTTGCATATACAGGGAAAATTAGAAAGTGACAGTACATGTTCAGGGAAAGGTTCAGAAAAGAACTAAGGAAACTTTAAATTTATACCTCAGGCTGATCCTCAGCACAGAGACATCCTACAAGGATCAAACAAACAAAACAACAACAACAACAAAATCCAGGAAACCCTAGGAAGATGTAGAATCTGATTTCTAGAATTACCACATATTAGATTCAAATGTTCACTGTTCAACAACAACAACAACAACAAAAATCACAAAGCATAAAAGTAACTGGAGGGTGCCTGGGTGGCTCAGTGGGTTAAAACCTCTGCCTTCGGCTCAGGTCATGATCTCAGGGTCCTGGGATCGAGTCCTGAACCAGGCTCTCTGCTCAGCAGGGAGCCTGCTTCCCCCCCTCTCTCTGCCTACCTCTCTGCCAACTTGTGATCTCTCTCTGTCAAATAAATAAATAAAAATCTTAAAAAAAAGTAACTGGAAAGTATAGCCCATTCAAGAAAAGAAGAGCTACAACAACAACAACAACAAAACAGAAACTATTCCTGAAAAACGATCTAATACCAGATATGCTAGACAAAGACAAATGTCTTAAAGATACTCAGAGAACTAAAATAAGATGGGGAGAAAGTGAAGAAAACAATTTGTGAACAAAATGGAAATATCAACAAAGAGATAGAAAAAGAAGAAGAAGAAGAAGAGAAGAAAGAAAGAAAGAAAGAAAGAAAGAAAGAAAGAAAGAAAGAAAGAAAGAAATCCAGAGCTGAAAATTATAGTAACTGATGTTAAAAAAAAAAAAAATCACTGGAGGAATTCAGAAGCAGACTTGATGAGACAGAAGAAAGAATTAGTGAAGTTAAAGATAGTATAATTAGAATTATTGAGTCTGAGAAATGGAAAGAAAAAGTATTGAAGAAAAGTGAACAGAACCTGAGAGATATCTGGAACCATCTAGAGGACCAATATTTGTATTGTGAGAGTCTCAGAAGAAGAGAGAGAGAAAGGGACAGAGAAAATATTTGAAGATACAGTGGCTGAAAATTGGCCAAATTTTTTGAGCAACTTGAATAAAAACATCCAAGTGGCTCAGTGAACTCCAGGATAAACTCAGAGACTGGCCACAAGACACATTATAATCCAGCTTTCAAAAGAAAAAAGACAAAGAGAAGAGTCTATAAAGTAGCAAGAGAAGCAAACTGTCACATAAAAGAGATCCTGAATGAGAATATCCAGAAATTGTTCATCAGAAACTTTGGAAGCTGGAAGAGAGGGAACTGATATATGCAAAGTGCTAAAACACACACACACACACACACACACACACACACACACACACACACATAAAAGCAAAAGTGAAAGCAAAAACAAAGAAAACTGTCAGGGAACCTGGATGGCTCAGCAGGAAGTCGGCTTGAGGATTCTTTCCCTCTTCTCTGCCCCTCCCCCTGCTTGTACTCTCCTCTCTAAAAAATAAACAAATTAATCTTAAAAAACAAACAAAAAACTTGTCAACCAAGAACCCTATCTCCACCAAAACTATCCTGGAAAAGTGAAGGAGTGATGAAGACATTTTCAGATAAGCAAAAGCTGAGGAAGTCCATGACCCCTCTACATGCCTTCCAAGAAATGCTCCAGGGAGTCCTGCAAGGTGAACAATAACACACAGTAACAGGGAACTGAATGGAGAAATAAAGATCTCAGTAAAACTAAATGCAAGATGAATTACAAGTGGTTGTGTTACTATAACAATGGCTTGTAACTGCACTTTTTGTTTTCTACATGATTTTAGAAACTAATACATTTAAAGAAGAGAAAATATTAGTGTAAAGTTAGTACTACTGTAACGCTGGTTTGTAACTCCAAATCTTGTTCTTCACATAATTTAAGAGACTAATGCATTTAAGAGATTATTAGTTTAAAGTGTTGAGCACACAAGGTAGAAAGATATAATTTCATGGCCTCAACCATCAAAGAGGTGGGAACAGAGGTATAGATAAGCTCCTTTCTTGTTTCAGAAAGACCATCTTCCACTTCTGAGCTATAGAATTATTGTTTTTTATAAGTTTTTTTGAAATTCCAAGTGTTAAGTCCCATGGTTTTTAATATGTGTTGCATGAACAAGCATGCCTCTTATTGACTGTACTCTGTCTTAAATAAAAGCATAGAATTGTGAGTTGTTAACAAAAATATCCTAATTTTTAACCATATCTACAATGTTTCCTACCTTTAATATTAATACCTCTTTTCGTTTTCTTCTCTCTGAGAATATAAGTAGTCTCAGAGTTCTGATCTAACAATGCCTAAATTTCTTCCAGTGACTCTTGACTCAAGTTTTCAACTTTTGGGTATGGTGACAAGCTATGTGGTGTGAGAAAGATGTAAATTGCCACCTCATGGTATTTTTGATAGATTCCCCATCACTGCAGAAAATAATTTTGATTATTCAATATTTCTAGGTCAAAATTATAAGATTTTGTTTAAAGTAGATGAGAGTCATTTGCAAATGAAATAACCTAGTGGATGTTCCAGCTATTTTTATAGGAAGTATGTTACTACGAACTATCTGCTTCCTTTTTCCACTGAGCCTACTTTCTGTCACACAGGGCATTGGTTTACCCTCTAGCTCACCTATCACATTCCCATTCAGAAGGCAGACTGCACCAATGACTTCCCTTGGAAGTAACACCAGATGTTTCATTTGCTCCTGGGAAAGAACAAATTAACATTTTTAGTACTAGGTAGTGGAAATGTTCAAATATCATCTGTAGTGTCTGATAGCAAGACTGTTTAATGGATACCCTATATTTATGATGACCTGCAAAACAATAAAGCATAAGAGGGAAACACACTGACAGCATTCAGTAAAAGGAGAAGAATTTTGTCTGCCTGAGGACACCATTGAAGTGAACAGTTTGATGTTGTTTTTCCAAGTCTTGTATATCAGATTGGTTAAAACTCCCTGAAAACAGCATTTGATGATTATCTCTCTGAGTTTGCTAGAATGTGTCAATATCCAAGAATGGTGAACCCCTTATCTAACTAAGTGTCTTGACTTTTTAGTGATTTGAGTTTTCAACTCCATTTAATGAAATTATGTAGAGTTCCAGTTGGTATCACATTTTTGTGAACTGCCTGTTAAGCATAGTAGCTGAGAATACAAAGTCCCTTGCCACAGTATCTTATGAAAATGAACAGAAATTTAGAGTGGGTTCAATTCATTTCATGTTGCTTATACACAGTATCACCACAAAATATACCATTTCAGTACCACTTGTATGTGATCATCATGTCCATTTTGTTAAAATTCTAATTTATTGTACATTTTCTTACCTGGCCACTGATCCAAGGATATAAAACCAGTATCTTACATTATCATAATTTCCTTCCTGAAAGTAAAACAGTTCCAGGATAGAGGCAAAGAGAATCATGGGGAAATAAATGCTGTGGTGGCTCCTGTTCTGTGGGGAAATTGTAAGTACGGAAAGTTTGCCTATGTGAAATGCATTGTATGTCTTATGGAAATCACCGTATCAGTGGATGTAAATGTGTGTATATTAACAGTATAGGAGGTGACATCACAGGCTTCCTGACCCATCTCCCTCCTGTATCTTCAGACAAACTCCTGTCTTCATGTCCTACCTTGTAGTCCAAGTTGAGTAAATGGATTCTTTCCTTGTTCTGAGTCTACTGGTTTCGGTAACTAGATCCCTGCTGTAAGAACCTGTGTGGAACTTCATTCCTTCCACAGTATCTCATAGCTAGTAAGTACTCAAGCTAGAATATATTCTTCTAGCTCCAAGTCTAGGTAGTTTCCTTTTTGATCATACCCCTTCTGGATATAGAGAAAAAGGATTTTATTACCTATATATAAACGCTGAAGAGTATAAGATATATCTAAACCATTTCCATGTGTGTAAAATTGTTTGAAGAGAAAAAAATGTAGCAATATCAAGATGACAATTTCTGAGTTGCTAACTGGAAACGAAAAATCCCTCATTTGTACAGTTTATTGTTATATTAAGACTAGCAGAGGGGCATCTGGGTGGCTCAGTGGGTTAAAGCCTCTGCCTTCGACTCAGGTCATGATCCCAGGGTCCAGGGATTGAGCCCCATATCAGACTCTCTGCTCAGCAGAGAGCCTGCTTCCCCCCCACCCCGTGATCTCTGTCTGTCAAATAAATAAATTTTAAAAAATCTTAAAAAAAAAAGACTAGCAGAGCAAAGGAGTCATTGAGAGACAATACCAGAATTTGCGAGCTCTTGATTTATGTTTCCTTTTCTCTTCTTGTTGTTATTATATCAAAATTAGAGTATAGGAACAAAGATATTAAAATCATATAGATTCACTTAAACACTAAAAGTTTGATAATTATGGTAGAGCGTACAGTGGAAGGATCATTCATTTACAAAACAATACATGTTTTTGAGTAAAACAAGTCTACATTTGTGAAACTGGAGTTTCCCATATTGACTTTGCTTTATGAATCACACTTGCGTTTGGGGACAATAGACAGATCTAAGCAAACAGTGTAATAATAGCTAATACTTATATGTTAAAGAATATGGGACATTTTCTGGCAAATGTATTCTTTATGAACTCACTGAACAGCCACAATAACTCAATGAACTTGGTAATGTTACCAGACCCTTTCTGCAGTTGACAAAACCGAGGCCGAATGTTGTTAAATAGTTTGCCCAACTCACAAGGAGCAAGTGAGAAAGCCCGAATTTGAATCCAAGCTGACTGATTCCCAAGTCCACATTTTCAGCCACGAAAATATAATGTGGTGCACTCTCCATGGAAGCATCTTGTGTGGAAGGGCAAAGTGGACCTTTCCAAAGAAACACCGATAGCACATGATGATGTTCCTATGAAATCTAAGGGAATTTCAAATGCTAGTGCTAAGCAGTTAAGGACAGTGAGTGAAGCTGACTGGGAGCACAGAGGACTGAGATCATGCATTTCCTGTCCAACCGGACTGGCTACAAAACAAAACAAAACCAAAAAAAATAGAAAAGCAAAAGCAAAACACATAGTCGGATAAATTTTAGTGCATACTTCTCATTGAGCAGCTTCTGCTTTAGACATAGGGTTGCTGACTGATTGTTCTAAACACTTGAGTCAAATGGCACCTGGGCTCCTCCATCCAGGCTTGGCCTGAGTGTATATCCTTATTAATCATGCCATAAAACCAGATTGCCTTGAGATCTAGTCAGTCATTAGAATAAATTGTGTGACCCTGGGGACAAATGCCTTTCAATCTCTGAGCCTTTGACCGTCAGTAAAACTTCGGAGGGGAGTGGAAGATGTTTGGAAGTATTCCCAGTCCAGCATCCCCCTGCCTTTTTTATTTCATTTATTTTAATTTCTCTGTTTTTCTGTCTTTTATTTAAAATGAGATTGTAAGCATGCTTCAGCCTTCTCCACACTACCATATAATCTATGGGTATAGGCCCAGGAGAAGAGTAACAGGCTTAGAATTTAAAGCCTTTACTTTCCAGCTGATGGATGGTTGAGATTTTCTAAAACTTTAATATTTCTCAGACCCTGACTACATCAAATAGTGGCTGAATTCAAAAAGAGGTTGCACTTAAATGATTTTAGAGCTCCTGGCAACTTAGTTTTCTAATCCTGCTTTTGAGTATTCATCAAAGCCTTTGAACATGTATGATGATCGCAAGATGTTAGAGGACATGAAGGCCTTTTGGATCTCTAATTCTATTCCTACAAAAGGCCTGTCTTCAGTTGTTTTTTTTTTAAGGGCATGATAATGTGACAGTGGGGAAAGACAATAAAACAATGAAAATAAAAAACCCACATGAGTTAGTTGGATTTTAGAAAATACTTGCAGTAGATAAAACAAAATCCATAGAAAAGAATTTCTGGATCCAATATTCTGTTAATGGAAATCACTTCTGCTTCAAGGGAATGTGTCTCCAATACAAGGATTTTTCTCAGGTTTCTATCAGTATGCTGTTAGATCTCTTTAAAAAATTGACATTTTTAAGGTGGAGTATTAAATTTGGTGTAACCAAAATTTAGAATACAAGGAAAAATGTCAGATGGGAACACAGAGAACTTGTGTATCAGTCAAATCTATTTTAATATCAAAACTAGAAACTCACTGACGTTTGCTCAATTATATATGTGAGAACATTGTTTCAATAATATTTTATAGCTTTGGGAACAGAAGAACAACCAGACTTTTTACAGGGACCAGAACCAGAAAGCTGACAAGCACTCTCTTTGTCTCAGAACACATTTTTCTTTGCTCTGTCACAGTCTCTTTTCTCACTGCTGAGCTGGTGTCTCTGTGTTCACATTCTCTACCACAAAATGACCCAGGGCAGCATACCTGGTTTGGACTATTTTGTACCTTTTCACCACCCCACCTTTATTTTCTTTAGGTCCTTATCATTGATACAATCTCTTTTGAGGTCAATTTGGTAATATTTAGCCAAAATTAAAATGCACATGTGTTTTTTATGAGCAAAAACACTTCTGAATTTTCCTACAGATGTATATACATGTGTTATATACATTTAGACATATTTGTAAGTAAAGGAAGGTTTTCCCCACGTTGTTGGTAAGAGCATTGGACTGAAAATAGATATCCAGCACTAGGAGCATATTTAGATAAATTAGGAAATGGTAATACAATAGAATACCTTCCATTTATTTAAAAAACTAAAACAAAAACTAAGTGTACCCACCTTGTGTAAAGGAGAAAAAGAAATAAAGTTTTCTATGCACGAAATAGGAATATTAAAATATAATGGTTATATCTAGAGAGAAATACTGGGGGGTGGGGGTTCTGTTTCATAAAATAGACTTTTCTCATCGAACACACTTTGCACTTCTTCTAATGTTTCTTTTGCACGAAGTTTATTTTGCTGTTTGACAAAGCTTCTTAACATCCATGGAAATGACCTAGAAGACAATTTATAAGCAGAGGGTATAATAGGCAATGTGATTATTAAACACAAAGAAACAGGGGCACCTGGATGACTCAGTAGGTTAAATGTCCAACCCTTAGTTTCAGCTTAGGTCAGGATCTCATGGGTCCTGAGATCAAGCCCTATGTCGGGAGCCATGCTCCACAGGGAGTCTGCTTGAAGATTCTCTCCCTCTGCCCTTCCCCAGCCCCTCTCAAATAAATCTTTAAAAATAAATAAATGAAACTGTTTTGTTATGAAGATGTTTGGTGTTTAGCTGGGCCCTGTGATTAGCTCAGTGGATTCTACTAAGCAACCACAAAGCAATTTGTAGATGTCCAGAGGCATCCATCTGACTCAAACTGACTTTATATTTTACATGTTGCAAGTTCCTTGCAAAAGTAGGAATGATGATCGTTAAATGGATGAATGTTAAAAGTTTGCTGTGCTTTTATGTGAGTGAACATTCACTGAGTTGCTCAGGGTATACACAGTAGACACTTATTTCTGAAATCAAGAATTTGGAAATGTTTATGACTCAAACTTAGGTACCAGTTAAAGTGTAATCTTCTCCCTTTAGTTGTCAATGGCCATTAATTATGGTACTGACTACTAAATCCATGTTGTATATTCAACAACAGCTTTTAGAATTTTTACAGTAGTTATAAATGCTCATATTCATTTTGTTTCCAATCCATCCATTACCTAGTTCTATGGAAACATTATATGTGTTACTTCAATTCTCCCAAAACCTTTGCGCACTTACATTTGTGAACTAATGCGCTAGACCCTGTGAGATTACGAGGACAAATAAGATACATTCCACTGCCAAGAAATTTATGTCTAAGATGAAAGGATGTGAGAGATCATAAAATCAAATTGTCAAATGCTACAGAGAGACTCTATGGGCTAGTTATTGCATTACTCTTTGAGTATCTGTCTTTGGGTTGTTTATTAAATAAAAATATACCTCACCTGAAATCTTCTATAGCTTTCCAGTGCAATTTTTGTTTTATAACAGTTTTAGATATTCATTTATGTTGATAATAGATACTACCATATACCTCATGCCCTTTCTACTATTATTAAAATTTTATATTACTATGATACATTTTTCATGATTAACTAACCAATATTGATTTACCAGGATCACTGAAATCCATAATTTATTCAGATTTCAATTGTTTTTACCTAATGTTCTTTTTTGGCTCCTGGATTCTATCCACAGTACTACGTTATCTTTAGTTTTCAGTTCTCCTTGGGTTCCTCTAGGCTATGATAGTTTCTGAGGCCTTTTTTTTTTTTTTTTTTTACAATCCTTCAGGAGTTTTAATTTCCAACAAGATAGTGAGTGACAAAAGGTGGTCATTGGAGAGGATTGATAGACCCCTAACCAGCCCTCTTAAGTTCTATTTTTGCCAGGACTAAAACCCTTAAGCACATGTCATAGATGATTTGGTGGCCCTAGGTCCAGATCACTGATACATTTTTTTTAATTTTTATTTTTTAAAAACATATTTTTATCCCCAGGGGTACATGTCTGTGAAACGCCAGGTTTACACACTTCACAGCACTAACCATAGCACATACCCTCCCCAATTCTGAGGCCTTTTTAAAAAATTTTTGGTAACCTTGAAATTTTTGAGGAGAATTGATCAGTTTGCTGTAGAATGTCCTTTGGCTGGGATTTCTGTTATTTTGT
This sequence comes from Mellivora capensis, assembly GCA_004024625.1. Classification (NCBI taxonomy): domain Eukaryota; kingdom Metazoa; phylum Chordata; class Mammalia; order Carnivora; family Mustelidae; genus Mellivora; species Mellivora capensis. The sequence goes on from PISX010035280.1 coordinate 9,940, forward strand.
TATTATTAGACTGGCATTTGGATTTTTGGAAGGAAGATTACAGTGGAGAAGTGTCATTTTCATTATATCACATCAAGTGCACATACTATTCACATGACTTATCACTGTTGATGTTAGCATTGATCCATTTGGCTGATGTAGTACTTGTTAGGTTTATCCGATGTAAAGTCACCATTTTTTCCCATTTCCATTCTGCACTTTTTTTTTTACTATTTTATTTATTAATTTGAAAGAGAAAGAAAGCCACCACAAGCAGACAGAGAGCAGAGGAAGAGGGAGAAACAGACTCCCCATTGATCAAGGAGCTGGATGTGGTACTCAATCCCAGGACTCTGGGATCATGACCTGAACTGAAGGCAGATGCTTAACCAGCTGAGCCACCCAGGTGCCCCTCCATTCTGTACTTTTGGAAGAAATGCCATGCATGTAGTGGGAGTTATGCTCCACTTCCTTGAAGGTGAAATATCACCATGCCTTACTTAGAATACTTCTACATGGGAGACTTTTCTCTTTTCTCCAATTTTTTAGAAATTCTATCATTTATTTACAAGAATATGGACTCCTGATGGGGTGCCTGGGTGGCTCAGTGGGTTAAGCCTCTGCCTTCGGCTCAGGTCATAATCTCAGGGTCCTGAGATCGAGCCCCGTGTTGGGCTCTCTGCTCAGCGAGAAGCCTGCTTCCCCCCCCCCACCTCTCTCTCTGCCTGCCTCTCTGCCTACTTGTGATCCCTCTCTATCAAATAAATAAATAAATTCTTTAAAAAGAAAAGGATATGGACTCTTGGATTCCTATTTCATACTTTGGGTTATAATCCAATATGGTTTTATTTATTATGTTGTTCAAATTATTCTAGCTTTGCCATTGGGAGCTCTTTAGGTTGGCTTTTGTATCCCTTTGCCAAACTCCCACCATAGTGTGCACATATTTTGAACATGTCCCTCCTTCCTGGGACTATAAGATGCTCCAGGTTTATCTTGTATGTTTCCCACCCTAGTCTTAGAATCACCCATTTCTCCAAGGACCCCTGGGTTCTCTTTTAGAAAAGTGGTGTTAGAAACAAAGTTCTACATACTAGCAAGCTCACTGTTACTAGAATGTTTTTGCTTGTAGGATCTCACAGCTGACAGCGAGGGAATAGTTGTGCCTGTGCTAACCCACATATATAAACATATCATTAGATATCTCTCTATCTATATTAAACTAAGTATGAGTGTCGGCTGACGTTTCCAACTCTAAACCATTCTTACGTAGATCATTGTCGCTTGTCGTCCTTGCTCGTTTAATTGTCCAATTCCAGACATATTGTGAAATATGTCCAAAACCACACATATTTTGGTTTTCAGAAATGTTAACTCACACTACTGTGGGGAAGGGGGACTTTCTCAACTAGAATGCAAGTCTTCTCTAGTTCTGTCTGCCTGTACTCTTACAGACTTCACTTACTTCCAAAGTTACTTAGGCCAGCCTCCTTTTCCTCACTCCAACCATGAGGTTTTTCATACATTTCTACTACACTGTTCGATTCCTTGGTTACATTCTGCGTTCCATTCTGAGATCCCTCAACCTCCTAAATGATTTTTTTGTTTAAATTTGCATATGTTAGAATTCACTCTTTTGCTATAAATTTCACTGGATTTTACAAATATAGTGCCATGTATCACCAGTACACTATCGTATAGAACTGTCTTGACACCCTAAAAAAATCCCCTGTGTTTCACCTATTTAACGTCTCCCTTCTGGTCCCCGGCAACCACCGATCAGTTTACCATTGCTATAGAGTTCTTTTTTCAGAATAGCATATAAATGGAAAGAGAGTACCTAGCCTTTTTCGATGGGCTTTCCCCCCTTAGTAGTATGCATTTATGATTCATCCATGCCTCTGTATGGCATTAGACTGCATTCCTTTTTATCAGCAACTACTATTCTCTTGTATAGATGTACCACAGTTTATTTGACCCATTTACTTAATGAAAAACATCTTTGTTGCTTTCATTTACTGGTGATTCTGAATAAAGCTGCTCTATTTGCACAGAGTTTTTGTGTGAACATTGTTTTACTACTTCTTGTTCTTTTTATTCTAAAGAAAAACCTCAAACCTGAAAAAATTTTCTTGGTACATCATTGTATTTCACTCCCTAATATAAGTGAAGTACATAAAATTATTTCTTAAATGGTTATTTGTCTGGCTACAGATGCATTTTAAATTCCAAATTTCTACCTTTGCAGGTGGCTGTTCTAATCTAATCTTTTCATCTTATCTTACATTTGATGTTGTACTGATGGTAATTACCTATTTTATTGTCTGTCAGTCATTTTTATGCAGACGGACACTGGTAGTTTCAATCAGACAGAATGCATCTAATTTCTGTATTAGATTTCCCAGCAGAACTTTTTTGAATGGTTTACTAAACTCTAACTAAATTACACCTTCTGAATTGGTTTCCAACTATAACAAGAGTCAAGAAAGGCTATCAGTTATGTCTGACATGCTCAGGTTTTATCATCAAATGCTATACGTCAGCCAACAGACACCATGTCTCCAAAAAGAGGCCTTTGGTACATTCATTAAAACAACTGTGAATGTTGATGCATTCTAAGTAAAAGGGTGATTTTTTTTAAATGTGTCTGGGCAAACATTATCTGGGTATGAGTAATCCTTGTCTTTATCTTCTCTCTTCTGTAAAGAAGATTCTGGCTTTATCTACCTACTCTGTTTATTCCCGTCTCCACTCTCTGTGAAATATTTTGCCAGTGTTTTTTTTTTTTTTTCTTTTCAGCATAACAGAGTTCATAGTTTTACACCACACCCAGTGCTCCATGCAATGCGTGCCCCCCACAATACCCACCACCTGGCTCCCCCAACCTCCCACCCCCCCCCTTCAAAACCCTCAGGTTGTTTTTCAGAGTCCATAGTCTCTCATGGTTCATCTCCCCCCCAATTTCCCTCAACTCCTTCTCCTCTCCATCTCCCCATGTCCTCCGTGTTATTTGTTATGCTCCACAAATAAGTGAAACCATATGATAATTGACTCTCTCTGCTTGACTTATTTCACTCAGCATAATCTCTTCCAGTCCCGTCCATGTTGTTACAAAAGTCTGGTATTCATCCTTTCTGATGGAGGCATAATACTCCATAGTGTATATGGACCA
>PISX010035281.1:0-13087 GCA_004024625.1 Mellivora capensis
ATATCAGATATCAAAATTATAGTAGCCAGGGAATATTAGGCAGAGTTTCTGGTTCTTGTCCCTGGAATAAAGATAATATGTGCTCGTCTGAAAAACTGCCTTAAAGTAGATTTTTCCCTTTTTAAAAATCATCTTATTTTGTTGTATTGTCCATATAGGCAACTAATTCAATTCATAACAGATGTTATTCTTGGGTGAATGGGAAAACAGCTCTTTTCAATTCTTCACTGAGATTATCAAAATGCCATACCACCTGAAACTGGTCCTGTAGTATCTTGTTTACAATGGTAGAGACTTAGGTAGGAGGAGTATAAATGTAATTACTGGGAACCAGACTTTTCAGTTTGGTATTGGCATGATTCTGCATCATCAATGAGATGCATTTTGAGACTTTGGAGTCAGAGTAGTGGGTTCAAAGTTTGAGTCCATCTCTATCTGGCTCTGTGACCTTAAAGATGACTTAATTGTTCCCTTTGAGTCCCAGTTTCCTCACTAAAATGAGAACAATAATAAGTAACTTCTGTACATTCTATGAGTGTTAAATAAGATTACACAGTGCCTAGTGCAACCCAGACAAATGCTTAATGTCTATCACCTGACAATTATAGTTCAAATTTAGTCAGTTACATCTATTCTAGTTAAGTTTGCCATCTCCCATAAGACCATAAATTCTACAGTCCTTCTTTCTCTTTCTCCTCCTCTTCTTCCTCCTTCTTTTTTTTTTTTTAAGATTTTATTTATTTATTTGACAGAGAGAGATCAGAAGTAGGCAGAGAGAGGGGGAGGAAGCAGGCTCCCAGCTGAGCAGAGAGCCCAGATGTGGGGCTCAATCCCAGGACCCTGAGATCATGATCTGAGCTGAAGGCAGAGGCTTAACCCACTGAGCCACCCAGGCACTCCTTCCTCCTTCTTTTTTAAAAATCACTTTATTGAGGTATGATTGACATACAAATTGCTGTATATATTTACCATATCAATCTGATGAGTTTGGTGGAAAGTATACATCAACAAATCATCACAATCCTTGTCATAAACACATCTATCACCTCCAAAAGTTTCCTACCACCATCTTTCAGCATTCTCATAGCAAATATTTAGGATGCAATATAGTATGGTTAACACTAGGCACTATGCTGTGCAGCAGATCTCTGGTCTGATTCATCTTGTATAAATTAAACTTTGTGCCCCTTGACTAATACCTCCTTGTCTCCTCCTGCCCCCACCCCTGGCCAACCACCATTCAACATTCTGCTTTTCTGAGTTTGACCATTTTAGATTTTTCATATATCTTATTTTTAAAATTGAAGTGTGTATGAGTTATCTATTTGTTGCCTCAATTTTAAATGTACCCTTCATTGCTCTGCTTTTGATATGGAGCATTCTTCCCTTGCCAGCTTGCACAATATTGAGTTTTGTTGCTGAGGGCACTGGAAGGATACTGGGGGGAGTAACGGGCTTTTCTTCTGGTTCCTAGTGTGCTCTGCTTAAATTCTTCTGCAGTGCATGACCGTTGGGAACAGCAGGGCAATGCGCCAGCACTTATTTTCCCATGGCCAGCATTCCTCAGCATCCCAGGAGATAGTTTCCCATTGGGCCATCCCTGTGGGCAGTTTTCCAGTGAGCTGCACAGCAGGGAATTTCTCTGTGGCCAGCCTCACCCAGTTCTTAAGAGGGTAGCTTCACAGCTCACAACCTCTACAGGATTCGGAGTGAGTCCTGAGGTGCAATACCTCCTGGTGAAGTCTTCCTCCAGTGAGTTTCACCAACATGGCACTGAGTGAGCACCACTCAGGGGCTATTGCTCTACCCTCTCCAGCAAAGTTGGATCTCTGTCCTGGAGGGGCCCTTCTGTATTTCTTTCATCCTTAGGTGCTGTGCCTTAGCCCTAGAGGTAATAATGGTTGCTGCCTTTGTCTTCTATTTATTTACTCTTTTAGAGTTCTCTTTACCCATTAGTAGGTACTCTCTTGTTATAGTTAATAAGTCTTTATATTAAACTTTCCCTGTTCAGATTATTGTGTGGTACCTGTCCCCCGACTGAAAACTGACAGACAAAAGATATAACTTACATGCAATGAAGTGCTCAGATTTTTTTTTTTTAAGAGAGGAAGGGAGGGAAGGAGGGGAGAGAGATAGAGAGAGAGAGGTTCAGGGAGGGACAGAGGGAGAGGGAGAGGGAGAGAGAGAATACCAAGCATGCCCCATGCCCAGCATAGAGCCTGATGTGGGACTTAACCTCAAAAACCTGAGATCATGACCTGAGCCAAAATCAAGAGTCAGATGCTTAACTGACTGAGCCACCCAGGCACTCCAGAAGTGCTCAAATCTTAAGTGAACTGTTACTGTTCTTGGCAATTACACCAAGATACAAATATTTCCATCTCCCTAGAAAATTCTGTTGTGTTTATTCATTCTCCTTTTATTTCTGAATTTTGGCTATCATGCATAAGGCTGCCATGAAGCATCTCGTACAAGTTTTTTTTTGTGGATAAGTGATTTCCTTTTCTTTGGATAAACACCTAGGGATAGAACTGCTGGATCATAAGGTTGATGTATGTTTAACTTTTTATGAAACTTCCAGTTTTCCTCCCATAAGCAATGTATAAGAATTCTGGTTGTTCCATGTCCTCTAAAAACATTTGGTATTTTTACAGCTCTCTTCAATATTTGGTATTTTTATAGGAAGGGCTGAAGTGCTCAGAGGTTATGAAAGCTGGCTTGCTTTCAGATTTATTCTTCGTTCTTTCTCATTCCTTCTGATCATTCCATAGTCCACTCCTCGGGAATGATTACCTACTTAAATTCCAGTATTTCATAACTTTCCCTTCTTCTATGTACCCAAGCACTTTATTTTTGGATCCATCTGTTATAACTTTTATTGCATGCTATGTTGTTGTAGTGATTTGTGAGTAGGTTTCTTCCTTTCTTCTGCTACAGTGTGAATTCTCTGAATTCATGAACTACATAGGGCTTATTCATCTTAATTTTCGCCAGTGCATGATATGGTGCATTGCAGATAGTAAATGTTTGATTGATGTTTGTCAAATTAACATCTACTCATATGATCAAAACAGTAAATATTTTCAGATACTTACTGACAAACCCCCCAGACAGTTGGATGTTTTCTGTTTTGAGTCTAATTCTGATATTCCTAATTAGTGGATAGGGAAGTTCTCATGAGCTTTTCAGGGTGGTTGCCACCACTGAACTCTCTCTCTCTCTTTTTTTTCTTTCTTTTTCCCCAGCCAAAGTTTTCTGGAAATCTCAGTGGGAAAGAACATTGGCCAGCATCTTGATGGCAACTCCACTGAAAGACCCTAAAACAAAGATCTCAGGTAAAACATGGCCAGATTCCTGACCTACAAAAATTGTAGCATAATAAAATATATTATTTTAAACTGCTAAATTCATGGTATGTTTGTGACTCAGCAATAGATGACTAATATAATCTGTAATTATCTCTGTTCCATTCTTTTAGGTTGGGTCAGTGGAATGACCCAGGAGTATTAGCTATGTCACAGTATCAGGCCCTTGCTTGGAGCTCAAGCTTGGCTCTGTGCCAAAACACTCTGGGGGTATATTGTGAAGTAGCACAGGTTGTTTGGAAGTAATCTGGTAAGCTAACTTATTAATTTTTATATCCAGAATTTATATTCAGAGTTCTCCATCTCCTTTGGCAAATATTGAGCACTGATCTTGGAACATGAAGGGACAAAGCTAGATTAACTCTATCGAGATAGGTAGTGTTGGTACCTACTACCAGACGCAGTTTCACACCCTGGGGTAAGATAGGATTGGAAAAAGAATCCAACTTGATTGGATGGGAGAAAACGAATAGAATTGACAGTAAGAATGGAGAAAAGGGATGGATGTGGTAGGTATTTTGGGCAGTATAAGAGGCCAGATTTGATAACTGCTTGGATTGGAGGCAGGAAGAAGAAAGACCTCAAAAAGGACATTGTTTTATGTTTCCAGTTTGTCTGGAAGGACAGACTTTTTTTACAGAAACATAAAAGTACAGGAAAGCAGTAGCATGGAAGGGATAGGGAGAAAATAACTATGTGCTATAATGTTAGTTTTGAGAAACTGTCAGAATATATCCAAGTGCAGATATTCCACTGTAAAGGCTATGGGGAAATAAAAACTTTTTAAAAAAGATTTTGAAAAATTGAGATATAATTGACATAATAACATATTAGTTTCAGGTGTACAACACAATGACTCAATATTTGTATACAGCTGACCCTTGAACCATGCAGGGGTTAAGGGTGCTGACACCCCTGTGCAGTCAAAAATCTGTATGTAAGTTTGGCTTCCCAGAACTTAACTATTAATCGCCTACTATTGATTGGAACCTTGATGCTAACATAAACAGTTGATTAACATATTTTGTGTTATATATATTATATATACAGAATTCTTATAATGAAGTAAGCTAGAGAGAAGAAAATGTTATTAAGAAACTTGTAAGGAAAAAGAAATAAACTTACAATGCTGTACTATGTCTATTAAAAATATTCTGTGTATAAGTGGACCTGTGCATTTCAAACTTGTGTCAACCATATATTGAAAATGAGCACAGTAAGTCTAGTTAATATCTGTCACCATACATAGTTGCAATATTTTTTTGTGATGAGAACTTTTTAAAAACTTAAAACTTTAAAAAAAAAGATTTATTTATGTATTTATTTGGGAGAGAGAGAGAGAGAGTGGGGGAGGGAGAGGATCTTCAAGCAGACTCCCTACTGAACACAAAGCCCAACAAAGGGGCTCGATCGCTGACCCATGAAATCGTGACCTGAGCCAAAACCAAGAATTAGATGTTTAACTGACTGAGCTACCTAGGCTTCCTATGATGAGAACTTTTAAGATCTACTTACTGTCTTTGTAACTTTTGAATATACAATACAGTATCATTATATCCCCATGATTTTTTAAATTTACTCTTTTATTAACATATAATGTGTTATTTGTTTCAGGGGTACAGATGTGTGATTCATCAGTCTTCTACAATTCACAGTACTCGCCAAGCACATACCTTCCACAAAAAAAATCTTATTTTTTTTATAATTGGAAGTTTATACCTTTTGACCACCTTCACCTATTTTGCCAACCCCCTACACTCCCACCTCTGTCAACCACCAATCTATTCTCTATATTTATAAGCCTCTTTATTTCTGTCTTTCTGTATCTGATTTAATTTCATTTAGCATAATGCCCTCAAGGTCCATCCCTGTTGTTGCCAGAATTTCATTCTTCTTCATGGCTAAATAATATGACATTGTGTGTGTGTGTGTGTGTGTGTGTGTGTGTGTGTGTGTTTGTGTGTGTGTGTGTCTATCTATCACATTTTCTTTATCCATATCTTGGCTATTGTAAATAATTACTGGAATGAACATGGGGCAGATATATCTTTTTGAATTAGTGTTTTCATTTTCTTCAAATAAATACCCAGAAGTGGAATTGCTGGAACATATGGTAGTTCTAGTTTTAATTTTTTTGATGAACCTCAATACTATTTTCCATAATGGCTACACCAATTTATATTCCAGCCAGTGGTGCACAAGGGTCCACTTTTCCCACATCCTCACCAACACTTATTATTCTTATCTTTTACAACAGCCATTCTTACAGGTATGAATGATATCCATTGTGGTTTTGGTTGGGGGAAATGAGAACTTTCAAATATCATGAGGGTATTTATTAGTTGGCACAACCTTTTGTAACTGTAGTTTTGCAATATTAATTAAGAGCTTTAAATATTGTCTCTTTTCTGAAATTCTACTAGAATTTAATTCAATGACAATAAGATATTTGAAATATATAATTATATATTTTTATTTATATTAATAAAAATAGAAAACCACCTAAACATTCAACAATAAGGGAGTTATTAAATTTGTCTTTTTAAACAAATTCCTAGAAACATACAAACTACCAAAACTGAAGAGGGAAGAAATAGAAAATTTGAACAGATTCTATAGCAGGAAAGAAATTTAATCAATAATCAAAAATCTTTTGAAGGGGCGGGGGGTGGGAGGTTGGGGGAGCCTGGTGGTGGGTATTGTGGAGGGCACGCATTGCATGGAGCACTGGGTGTGGTGTAAAACTATGAATTCTGTTACGCTGAAAAGAAATAAAATAAAATAAAATAAAATATCACTTACTATAAAAAAATAATCAAAAATCTCCAAACAAACAAAAAGTCCAGGGCTGGATGGCTACCCAGGAGAATTACACTAGACATTTAAAGAAGACTTAATACCTGTTCTTCTCAAACTGAGGGAAAACTTCTGGACTCATTCTACAAGGCCAGCTGTACCTTGATTTGAAAACCAGACAAAGATCCCACTAAAAAGGAAAATTACAAGCCAATATCCTTGATGAACATGGCTTCAAAAATTCTCAACAAGATACCAGCAAATTGAATTCAACAGGATATTAAATAAATTATTCACCATGATCAAGTGGGATTTATTTCTGAGCTGCTGGGTGTTACGATATTCTCAAATCAATTAACGTGATACACCACATTGTTTAAAAGAAAGGATAAGACCCATATGATCCTCTCAACAGATGCAGACAAAGCATTTGACAAAATATAGCATTTTTTCTTGATAAAAACCTACAACAAAGTAGGGATAGAGGGAACACACCTCAACATCATAAAGGTGATCTACATGAAAGATCTACAGCTATATCATTCTCAATGGGGGAAAACTGAGAGCTTTTCCTCTACATTTAGAAATAAGACAGGGATGTCCACTCTCACCACTGTTATTTAATGTAGTACAGAAAGTCCTAGCCTCAACAGACAACAAAAGGAGATAAAAGGCATCCAAATCATAAGGATTATGTTGTTTTTATTTTTATTTTATCCTTTATGGTGTTTTCTAAATTTTTTATATTAATGTTAAGGAATATTTCTTTTGTGATCTGAAAACATTATAATAAAAATCTTACTAGTCGTTCAATTTTGGTTTATTCAATATGTATTTGATTACATTTCTATAATTATCAAAATCAGTATCAAAACAGTAACTTACCTGATATATAAATTGTATAATCCCTTTCCTTCTTTTTTTTTTTTTTTGATGGGTCTTGTTTGCTTTTTGTTTTTTTTAAATACTTTTTAAAAATTTTTAATTAACATATAATGTATTATTAGCCCCAGGGTACAGATCTGTGAATCGCCAGGTTTACACACTTCACAGCACTCACCATAGCACATACCCTCCCCAATCTCTTTCCTTCTGTAATCTTTATTGCACTCCTACATGTTTGTTAAAATAATTTGGTGTTACAGGTTTAGCTTATTATTATTATTATTTTCATACTATGTTATGTTAGTCACCATACAGTACATCATTAGTTTTTGATGTAATGTTCCATGATTCATTGTTTGTGTATAATACTCAGTGCTCCACCAATATATGCCTTCCTTAATATCCAACTCTAGGCTCACCCGTTCCCCCTCCACCCTCTCTTCTAAAACCCTCAGTTTGTTTCCCAGAGTCCATAGCCTTTCATGGTTTGTCTCCCACTCCAATTTCTTCCCCTTCATTTTTCCCTTCCTTTTCCTAATGTCATCCATATTATTCCTTATGTTCCACAAATAAGTGAAACCATATGATAATCATCTTTCTCTGTTTGACTTATTTCACTTAGCATAATCTCCTCCATTTCCATCCCTGTTGTTGCAAATAATGGGTATTCATCCTTTCTGATGGCTGAGTAATACTCCCTTGTATATATGGACCACATCTTCTTTATCCATTCACCTGTTGAAGGGCATCTTGGCTCCTTCCACAGATTGGCTATTGTGGACATTGCTGCTATGAACATTGGGGTACAGGTGGCTCTTCTTTTCACTACATCTGTATCTTTGGGGTAAATACCCAGTAGTGTAATTATTGGGTCATAAGGTAGCTCTATTTTTAACTTTTGGATGAACCTTTACACTGTTTTCCAAAGTGGCTGTACCACCTTGCATTCCCACCAACAGTGTAAGAGGGTTCCCCTTTCTCCACATCCTCTCTAACACTTGTTTACAGTCTTGTTGATTTTGGCCATTCTAACTGGTGTAAGGTGGTATCTCAATGTGGTTTTTATTTGAATCTTCCTCATGGCTAATGATGATGAACATGTTTTCATGTGTCTGTTAGCCATTTGCTTGTCTTCTTTGGAGAAGTATCTGTTCATGTCTTCTGCCCATTTTTTGACGTGATTATCTTTTTAGTGTGTGTTAAGTTTGAGGAGTTCTTTATAGATCTTGGATATCAACCCTTTGTTTGTAGTGTCATTTGTGAATATCTTCTCCCATTCTGTGGATTGCCTCTTAGTTTTGTTGACTGTTTCCTTTGCTGTGCAGAAGCTTTTTATCTTGATGAAGTTATTATTTTTTTAGAGATTTATTTATTTTAGAGAGGGAGAGAGAATGATCAGGGGGTGGGGCAGAGGGAGAGAGAAAACTCAGACTTCCCGCTGAGTGCAGAGCCCAACATGGGCCTCCATCCCAGGATGCTGAGATCATGACCTGAGCTGAAATAAAGAGTCAGATGCTTAACCGACTGAACTACCCAGGGGCCCCAGGTTTAGATTATTATTTTACATTTTTATATTATTATCTACCTTAATTTATAGGAAAGTTTTAGCACTGAATTTTATAAACATGTTTTAAAACATTTTTCCTGCTTAATTCTGTATATTTTATTGGTTTTCCTGATAACCAGAATTGCAAAAAAGAGCAGATGGTAATTGTGCGGGTGTTGGGATGTGGGAAAATTGGGGAGATTTTGGTCAAAGGGCACAGACTTGCAATTAGAAGATGAGTAAGTTCTGGAGATCTAACGCATGGCATTGTGATTATAGTCAGCAATACTGTATTATGTACTTCAAGGTTGCTAAGAGATTACATCTTAAATCTTTTCTCCACAAAATAGAAATGATAATTATGTGACAAGATGGCGGTGTTAGCTGAGACTGTGGTGGCAGTAATATTGCAATACACACATAGATCCAATCAATATGCCTTAATCTTACACAATGTTATGTATCAATTACATTTTAGTAATAAAAAACAATTTTTACATTATAGCTTTCTATTTCTTATATATGGATATATATAAGGATATATATAAGGATATATATCCTTACATAGGATACACAAATAAAATTGTGGTTTTGAATCTTTCCACAAGTTATTTGATATTCTTTTTTTTTAAGTTATTTGATATTCTTCAAGAGGTAGAGACTCCTTTGAGTGTGACCTGGACTTACTGATGTGCTTCTTAATTAATAGAAAATAGCAGTGGTGATGTGGGACTTCGGAGACAAGATTATGAAAGGCACTGTGACTTCTTTCTCTTGAATTGCTCACTCTGGTTGACGTTAGCTGACATGTCATGAAGAGAAGCCCATGTTTGGGGGAGCTGAGGCCTCCTGCCATTAGCCAATGAAGAACCAAGGCTTCTAGCCAACAGCCATATGAGTGAGTCTTCTTGGAAGTGGATCCTTTAGTCCTGTCAACCTTCAGATGTCTGCATCCTAAATGCCATTTTGACTGCAACATTGTCAGAGACTCAGAGCCAGGAAAAGCCACAGAAGTTGTTCCTGGATCTGACTTTTAGAAACTCCTGTGAGATAGTAAATGATTCTTGTTTTCAGTCACTAATATCTGGGAGGAATTTGTAATGAAGCAATAGGTAACTAACTTGAGTACATTTCTCTGTGTGACTAATACATTGTTAGGTAATAATTTGTTACATTAAAAAGTTCATCATTATGCACTTACTGTTAACAGGCATTGTGTCAAATATTTTACCTGCACTATCTTATTTGATTCTCACTGGAATCTTGCATTGTAGGTTCAATTATGTATCCTTATTTTACAGAGGAGGAAATTGAGTCTTAGAGAGTAACCTGCTTAAGTAAGTTAGAAAGCCAGGATTATAATGCAGAAGTCCATGCCAGACTGTTTCATTCTTCAGGTAGTTGGAGTGAATCTCTTATTATTGTTTTTGAGAAAGTGAAATGCAAAGCCTCATATGTTCCACATTCTGATGCTTATAACACTATTTTTTTTTTCTGTTCTATATTATATGCTTTGAGCTTCTGAGGCCTGCTTCTTTTCCTGCCAGTAGTAACCAAAGGAATCCCAGTATTTAATCTTGAAAAACAGGCCTTCTTAATCATGCTTAAAGGAAGACAGTGCAATAATATAAGAAGGAAATGTTTGTTTTTTCTTTCCCTATACTTGCAGAGAAAACCAGAAACTGTTCTTTATTATATTAATTTTAGATAAGGATTTTTTATAAGATACCTGGGATTCAGAGATTAATGCTAACTACTGTTGATGGTGACCTTTAATTTTTGAAAGGTCAGTAATTTTAATTAGTGGTTTTACTTGATCATGTGTTACCTTGATAATAATTTTGGTGCAGATGTCACTTTTTTCTAAAAGGCATAAAACTTGTGAAATCAGAAGGAGATTATTGTTATTTCCCTCTTATTTCACATGCTTGAGGTAAAATAAAACTATAGATTTCTTACTTAAATAGAAAGTTTGGGAATCTTGTCATATTTAAGTTTAACAAAGGGCATACTTCAATAGTGTATTTCTTAGTCCTTATTTAATTGAGAAAGTCTTTCTGTTGCTTTCACAAATGAACAATTACTTGAATGTATATAAAATTCCTAGGGTCACAGCTGTGACTCACTAGTCATTCAATAGACTTTGATTGTTCTACTGTCCTCTTGAACACTTCCATTTTTTTTCTTTTTTGGGGAACACTTATATTTCTTAGTTGGCTCTTTGTCCTCTACCCTCCACATGTATTGTCTTCTCTAATTATTTTATTCTTTTTGTCTTCCTTCCAGGCTTCTCATTTTTGTCTTTAGTACTGATTTGATGGGGGTAGGTTGGACTTTTCTTCTTTTTCAGAGGGTAGATTAGGTGATATGTGGTTCAAAATGTATTTCTCAATTCATCTTGACTGATGATGCATTTAGTGAGAATTCCACCAGGATTTTCTGAGATCTTTTCTTACCATTTGATCTCAAAGCCACCTTTTTCATTTTTGTGTCTTCAAGAATAGTTATTAGGAAATTAAGAAGAGGAATATCAGCTCTTCTTCATGGTGCCTTGGAGTCTGCTTCAGAATGAAGCTGACATCTCTTTCTCAGCTTTTGGGTGCCAGAAACTCATTGAAGTAGACTGTGAATGCAAACATCATACCTTTTATGAGAAGAATATCACCACAGAAGTTCCTGCTGCTGTTCTGGGGAAAGAATGGAAGGGTTATGTGGTCCAAATCAGTGGTGGCAATGACAAACAAGGTTTCTCCATGAAGCAGGGTTTCTTGACCCATGGCTGTGTCTGCCTGCTGCTGAGTAAGGGGCATTCCTGATATACACCAAGGAGGACGGGAGAGAGAAAGTACAAATCTGTTCGGGGTTGCCTTATAGATGCTAACCTCAGTGTTCTCAATTTGGTCATTCTAAAAAAAGGAGAGAAGGATATTCCTGGACTGATACTACTGTGCCTCGTCACCTGGGGCCCCAAGGAGTTAGAAGAATCCACAAACTTTTCAGTCTCTCTAAAGATGATGTCCACCAGTATGTTGTGAGAAAGCTCCTAAACAAAGATAAGAAACCTAGAATCAAAGGGCCCAAGATTCAGCATCTTGATACTCCATGTGTCCTTCAACACAAACATTGGGATATTGCTTTGAAGAAACAGTACACTCAGAAAGATAAGGAAGAGGCTGCAGAATGTGCTGAACTTTTGGCCAAGAGAATGAATGAGGCCTGAGAAAAACACCAGGAACAGATTGCCAAGAGACGGAGTCTGTCCTCTCTGACACTTTCTACCATTAATCTGAGTCCAGTCAAAAATGAGGTTTTCTAAGAGTGACAAATAAAAATGTCTTTTGATAAAACATAAAAAAAAAGAAGCAGCAGCCTTTTTTTTTTTTCAGGTTTCCTACACTGTGTAGAATTCCTCACCACGTTAACTTGCAAGTCCAAATTCAGTAATTTAAAATACTTGTAAACATTAAAAAGATATCTAGGTCGGGGACGAGAGCAAGATGGCGGAGAAGTAGCAGCTGAGAGGACATCAGGTAGCAGGAGATCAGCTAGATAGCTTATCAAAACATTGAGAACACCTACAAATCCAATGGGAGATCGAAGAGAGGAAGAACAGCAATTCTGGAAACAGGAAATCGACCACTTTCTGAAAGGTAGGACCGGCGGAGAAGTGAATCGAAAGCGACGGGAAGATAGACCGCGGGGGAGGGGCCGGCTCCCGGCAAGCGGCGGAGCAACAGAGCACTAAATCGGGACTTTTAAAAGTCTGCTCCACGGAGGGACATCGCTCTAGAGGCTAAACCAGGGTGAAGCCCACACGGGGTCAGCGTGGCCCCAGGTCCCGCAGGGTCACAGAAGGGCGTCTGAGTGTCGCAGAGCTAGCAGGTATCAGAGCGGGAAGCTGGCTACAGAGACAGAGCCGAAGAGTGAGCTCTCAGCTCGGGGTTACCTTGAACCGGTCACAGGCTGGGTGAGCTCGGAGCGCGGCCAGAGGCGAGGGAGACGTGAGTGGGCCGGGGCTTTTCTCTGAGGAGTGGAGCCCCGAAACTCAGCTCTTCCGGGCTGGAGACTAGGAGGCCGCCATTTTCATTCCCGTCCTCCAGACTCTATGGAAAGCGCTCAGGGAACAAAAGCTCCTGAAAGCGAAACCGAGCGGATTACTCAGCCCGGCCCCTGGTAAGGGCGGTGCAGCTCTGCCTCGGGCAAAGACACTTGAGAATCACTACAACAGGCCCCTCCCCCAGAAGATCAAAAGAAATCCAGCCAAGACCAAGTTCACTTAACAAGGAGAGCAGCGGGACTCCAGAGGAGGAGAAAGCAATGCTTGGAATTCATGGCTTTCTCCCCATGATTCTTTAGTCTTGCAGTTAATTCAATTTTTTCTTTAAAGGGCATTTTCCTAGGGTCTTTGCCACGCTTTTAGTATTTTATTTGCTCCTTCATATAATCTTATCTGGAAAAAATGACAAGGCGGAAAAACTCACCACAAAAAAAAGAA
>PISX010035282.1:0-13082 GCA_004024625.1 Mellivora capensis
AGAACTTATCAAACTCAACACCCAAAGAACAAATAATCCAATCAAGAAATGGGCAGAGGACATGAACAGACATTTCTGCAAAGAAGACATCCAGATGGCCAACAGACACATGAAAAAGTGCTCCCCATCACTCGGCATCAGGGAAATACAAATTAAAACCACAATGAGATATCACCTCACACCAGTCAGAATGGCTAAAGTTAACAAGTCAGGAAATGACAGATGCTGGCGAGGATGCGGAGAAACGGGAACCCTCCTACACTGTTGATGGGAATGCAAGCTGGTGCAACCGCTCTGGAAAACAGCGTGGAGGTTCCTCAAAAAGTTGAAAATAGAACTACCCTATGACCCAGCAACTGCATTACTGGGTATTTACCCTAAAGATACAAACGTAGTGATCCGAAGGGGCACGTGCACCCGAATGTTTATAGCAGCAATGTCTTTAATAGCCAAACTATGGAAAGAACCTAGATGTCCATCAACAGATGAATGGATAAAGAAGAGGTGGTATATATACACGATGGAATACTATGCAGCCATCAAAAGAAATGAAATCTTGCCATTTGCGGCAACGTGGATGGAACTAGAGGGTACCATGCTTAGTGAAATAAGTCAATCGGAGAAAGACAACTATCATATGATTTCCCTGATACAAGGAAGTGGAGATGCCACATGGGGGGTTGGGAGGGTAGGAAAAGAATAAAAGAAACAAGATGGGATCAGGAGGGAGACAAACCGTAAGTGACTCTTAATCTCACAAAACAAACTGAGGGTTGCTGTGGGGAAGGGGATCGGGAGAGGGGGGTGGGTAATGGACATTGGGGAGGATATGTGCTATGGTGAGTGCTGTGAAGTGTGTAAACCTGGCGATTCACAGACATGTACCCATGGGGATAAAAATACATTATATGTTTATAAAAAATTAAGAAATTTTAAAAAATTCAATTAAAAAAACCCAGTATTTTATTGATTTCATAAAGAGCCAGAAAAAAATATTCAAGACTTAGAACTCTGAGGTTTAGTTCTTAAATTTTTGTTTGTTGTAGAAATGTAGTTTTATTGTCAAAGAAGTGAACATAATAGACCTAAGTTTTCTTAAAAGATCTTTACATCAGATATAAGCCTATAGAGCCTGTATCATAAGAAAATGGTAAGAAAAACAGAAGCTGAAATAGCCCTACTAAGTAGGTTTCTCTTTTAAAGCATTTTTAAAAAATTTTTGTTTTTGCTTTACAATTGTTTGCCTAATAGTACTCTATCATATTTAGATTCAAGTTATAGAAACATTTTGTTAACAACTGTTGATGAGGCTTAACAATAATCCACCTCCTATATTATTTATCTTTATGAAAATTGCTGAGTTTTTCTCTTCGTTTCTTTTCATGGAGTAAAGGATGCTTAGGCCACTTTCCTGAATATTGAACAGATGGATGAAAATAACTGAGTGATATTGAATGCTTTACCTACTGGCTAACCTAGAAAAATAGATTTAATATTTCTATAGGTCCTACAAGGTATCATGTCATTTCATTACTTTTATTTCTGGGAACAAAACTTTTCAAAATATTTAATGGAAGAAGTCAAAGTAGGCATTAGGGAAAGTGTTAAGAGAAGGCATGCTCCCTGTTTTCCTGTGAGGCCCTCAATAAAGATCTCTTTTATTTCTTGGGTTCTAAACTATTCAATTTTATTTTATGTCATAGAATTATATTTGAGTGATTTTAGTATGATTATGACATATACAGAATTTAGAAATATAAACTAGATGGATTAACAAGGAATTATGCCATTGACTTAATATATTACTACAAGGAATTCATGTAACTCCTTTGGGTTACAGTTTCCTAGGATATTTATTTCTCTAACAGGAAAAAAAGCACAGGATATTTTTTGAGCCCTCTTTTCTTTAGCTAAAAGTCTCTTCTGAAAGTCAGGCTTGTTTTGCAAAGTTATTCCTGGAGAAGATTGACTCAGAGGGCAGCATGACTTATATTACCATTACTCTGAATAAATGGTTCTCTTATGAGTAATACTAAGTTCATGATTTTTAAGCACTTATGGCTTTCCTTGAACCCAACGCACTTGACAAAACATATGTTAGGAAGAATTCAAGTTAACATGTTATGTTAAAAGGATTTATAAAATATGCTATAGACATCTTACATATTTATTAATATTAAGTTGTTTTATCTATAAATTTAAAAATTTTGGGGTGCCTGGGTGGCTCAGTGGGTTAAGCCCCTGCCTGGCTCAGGTCATGATCTCGGGATCCTGGGATTGAGTCCCGCATCGGGCTCTCTGCTCGGCGGGGAGCCTGCTTCCTCCTCTCTCTCTCTGCCTGCCTCTCTGCCTACTTGGGTTCTCTCTCTGTCAAATGAATAAATAAAATCTTTTTAAAAATTTTTAATAATCATAATTTTAAATTTAATAATTTTATTTAGAATATATTTGGATAAAAAAAGTTGTGAAAGAATATCAATCACTATTACCCTTGTTAGTAACATCACATTAGTACGAAATACTGGTCACATTTAAGGGACTAATGGATACATAATTATTAACTAAAGTTTATATTTTTAGTTAGATTTCCTTAATTCTTACCTAGTGGTCTTTTTATATTCCAGCATCTCATATAGGATACCATATTATATTTAGTCATCACATCTCCTTGGGCTCCTCTTGACAGTGATACTTTCCCAGATTTTCCTTGTTTTTGATAACATTGACAGGTTGTTTTTATTTGTTTTTTTGACATTGACAGTTTTAAAGAGTAGGAAGGTATTTTATGGAATTTTTTTCTGTTGGGATTTGTCTGTGTTTCTTGTGACTAGGTTGAGGGTCTAGGTTTTTAAGAAGGCCACAGAAGTGAAGTGTCAGTGTCACCACATCACATCAAAGGTACCTACTATCAACATGATTTATCACTGTCAATGTTGACCCTGATGACCTGAAGTAGTGTTTCTCAATGATAAAGGTACTCCTTTTTCTGCCTTTCTATATTCTCTCTTTGAAAGGAAGTAATTATGAGTAACCCATACTTAAGGAGTAAAGAGTTACACTCCACTTTCTTGATGGTGGTGTATCTACAATAATTTGCAATTCTACTGGATGGGAGATTTGTCTTATTTGTTTGGTTTATTCAATTATTTATATATCAGTGAGGACTCAGAGGTATTTATTTTATAGTTTAGGTTATTATATAATATTACTTATTTATTCCTACACTTGTTCCAGCTTTGGTCATTGGAAGGTCTTTCAGCTGGCTGATATGTCCCTTTGATATACCCACATCATTGTATGTGTATGTGTGTGAATGTGTATGTATTTAAATACTTTTTGACTCTACGAAATGCTCCAAGTTCATATGTATTTATGCCTCAGTTCTATAATAAACCATTTATCCAAGAAGCCTGATTTTTTTTTTATTAGAAAATAGTATTAGAAACCAAAATCTGAGCACTAGTATGCTTGTTGCTACGAGGATGTCTTGCTTCTAGGCACTTTCAGCTAACAGAAAAGAAATATATGCATACATACAAACATTTATTTATATAGCTATAAATATTTATAGCTTATATTTAAATTTTTGTCTATGTAGAAAGTATTAAAATTACTGTTCATCTAAGTCACCTAGAAATATAGTTTTACTATCAAAGAAGTAAACATAATAGACCTAAGTTTTCTTAAAAGATCTTTACATCAGGGGGCACCTGGGTGTCTCAGTGGGTTAAAGCCTTTGCCTTCTGCTCGGGTCATGATCCCAGGGTCCTGGGATCAAGCCCCACATTGGGCTCTCTGCTCAGCAGGGAGCCTGCTTCCTCTCTTTCTGACTGCCTCTGCCTGCTTGTGATCTCTGTCTGTCAAATAAATAAATAAAATCTTAAAAAAAAGCTTTACATCAGATGTAAGCCTATTGTCTGTATCATAAGAAAATGGTAAGAAAAACAGGAGCTGAAATAGCCCTACAATTTTTTGTAATCTTTTAAAGCATTTAAAAAAAATTTTTCGTTTTTGTTTTACAATTGTTTGCCTCATAGTACTCAATCATATTTAGATTCAAATTATAGAAACATTTTAACAACTGTTCATGAGGTTTAATAATAATCTACCTCCTTTATTATTTATCTTTATGAAAATTGCTGAGCATGAGTTCATACTAATGTCTCTGACCAATCAATTACCACATGGGTCATTGAAGCCTTCTCCCTTTGCTTGTCTAAAATCTTCCATTCCAACAGTGATAAACCTGACTCCCAACACCCGCCATTCATTTGCTTAACTGTTCAAGTGCAGTACACATGTGTAGTGGTGTCAGGTCTGTTAAGCCATAACCTTGTAGGAAACAACTTTATGAACCAGTGTTCATTACTTATGTGAAGTTCCTTTTGCATTTAGTCTTACAGACTCCATTTGTTTTCCAAGTTACTTAAATGAACAACCTTTTCACATACTCCTTCAATGAGGTTAGTTCATATATTTGTAGTATAGTTAGATTTTTTTATTGTCACAGAATTTTATGCAGGGATCCTTTAACCTGTATGTGATTTTTTAAAAATCTACATATATTAAGGTTTACTCATTCTGCTGTAAAGTGCTATGGGTTTTGTAAATATAAAGTATCAGAGAGCCACCATAACATCATTATATAGAAGAGTTTCACCATCCTAAAAAAATTGTCTGTGCTTTACCTATTTAACACCCTCACCCAAACCCAAGTTTCTGACATGACTATTTTATTTGCTGTCTCTGTAGTTTTTTCTTTTCCAGAATGTCATATAAATTGAATTGTAAAGTCTGCAGCATTTTTCAGGCTAAATCTTTCACTCAGCAATACATATTTGAAGTTCATTCATGTCTTTTTATGACTTAATAGCTCACTCCTTACTGCAGAATAGGATTCCATTGCATGAATATATCATAGTTTGCTATCCATTAACCTATTGAAGAGCATATTGTTTGCTTCCAGTTTTTGGTATTAGGAATAAAGTTGTTAGAAACATTCATGTTCAGATTGTTGGTAGCATAAGTTTCCAAATCAGGTGGGTAAGTACTTGGAAGTGTGATTTCTGGATCGTATGTTAAGAGTGTATTTAGCTTTATAAGAAACTGCCAAACTGTCTTCCATACCACTTTTTCCCCACGAGCAGTGAATGAGAGTTTCTCTTGCTCTGCATCCTAGCCAAAAGTTGGCAGTTCCTTTCTTTTGAAGCCGTTCTAATAAGTGTGTAATGGTATCTGACATATCTCATTACTATTTTAATGTACATAAGATATTTGGCATTTTCCCCCATGCTTATTTGTCATCTGTATATTTTTATAAGGTTTCTGTTCAGATATTTTGCCCAATTTTTAATTGAGTTGTTTGTTTCTTATTGGAATTTTAAGAGGCTTTGTATATTTTGGGTAGAAATCCAACGTGAGAGATTTTTTGTCATGAATGAATGTTGGAATTTGCCAAATAGTTTTTTTTCTGCATAAATTAACATATGTATTTTCTTCTAAAGCTAGTTGATATGTAGATTATATTGACTGAATATAATCTATAAATCTATATATAAATATTAATATATAATATATTTATTACATATAGTATATATAAATATAAATCTATATATAAATATAATCTATAAAATATTTAATCATTCCAGTATACCTGGAATAAATCCCACCAGGTCATGATGTTATATTTTTAATACTGTTGGATTAAATTTGTTAGGAGTTTTTTTTATTTGTACTTATGAGAGATGTTGGTCTGTAGTTGTCTTTCTGTTTGTTTGTTTTTGTTTTTTTTGCAATATCTTGATCTGGATTTTGTTACAGAGTAATACTGATCTCCTAGAATGAGTTAGGAAATGCTTCTTCTGTTTCTGTGTTTTGGAAGAAACCATAGACAATTTCTGTTATTTCTTTTTTAAATGTTTAGTAGAATTCACCACTGACCCGATCTGGGCTTGATGCTCTGTTTTATCTTATTTTTAAATTAAGGTATAATTAACAAATAAAAATTCTATATATTTAAGGTATACAACCTGATGTTTTAGATATATGTATGCATTGTGAAATGATTATAATAATCAACCTAATTAACATATTTATCACTTCACATAGTATTTTTCTTCTGAGGTAAGAACACTTAAGATCTACTGTCTTAGCAAAATTTTTAAGTATACAGTACAATTTTATTACCTATACTGAACCATATTGAACATTAGATCTCCAGAACTTATCTATCCAGAATAACTGAAACTTTGTACCCTTTCACCAACATTTCTCCATTTTCCTCAGCCTCTTGGACTTTGGCAATCACCATTCTATTCTCTGCTTCTGTGAGATCAACTTTGTTAAATTCCATGTATCAGTGAAATCATCTGGTGCTTTATTTTTTTTAATTTTATTTTTTATATTAACATATAATGTATTATTTGCCCTCTGGTGCTTTATTTTTGGAAGGCTATTAATTATCGACGTAGTTTCTTTGATAGATATTCTTGTGTGAGCTTTGGCAGTTTTGTGTCTTCTAAGGAACTGGTCCATTTCAATTATGTTTCAAATTTGAGGACATAGAGTTTCTCATAACATTCCTTTATTATTCTTTTAATGTCCATGAGATAAGTAGTGATGACTCCTTTTTTTCCCAATAGTGGTAAATTGTGTATTTTCTCTTTTTCTTAATAAACTGACTAGAGTTTCATGAATTTATGGCTCATTAAAGAGCCATCTTCATTGTTACTGTTGTTGCTGATTTTCTCTTTCATTTTCCTCTTTCCAATTTCATTGATTTCTGCTTTTCTTTCTCCAGTTTCTTAATGTGGAAACTTCAGTTATTGATTTGAGATTTTTCTTCTTTTCTGAAATAGGCATTTAATGCTATAAATTTCCCTCCAATCACTACTACATAGCACAGATTTTGATAAGGCGTATTTTCATTTTCTTTTATTTCAGAATATTAAAAAATTTCTCTTAAACTTCCTACTTTGATTTATGGATTATTTAAAAAGGTGTTAATTTCCAAATATTGAGGGATTTCTCTGCTATATTTCTGTTATTGCTATCCAGCCCACTTTCATCTTGTTCTGATAGATAATGTACTATTTATTATTTCTATTCTTTTAAATTTGTTTTGGTATGTGTTATAATCTAGAATGCAATCTATTTTGATGAATATACCATTTGAGTCTGAGAAGAATGTATTCTTCTGTTGGATGGAGTGTTCTAGAAATGCGAATTAAATCAGTTTGATTCAGGGTGCTGTCATTATATTCTTACTGATTATTTTGCCTACTTTATCTATTAATAACAGAAAGAAATGTGTTGAAATTTCTAACTTTAATAGTGGTTTTTATCTCCTTTCCTTTAAGGTCCATCAGCTTTTGTGTCATTTATTTTCATGCTCTTTTGTTAGATGAATGCATTTAGGCTTAATATGTTTTCTTGGAGAATTGACCCCTTTAGCATAATGCAGTGTCCTTTTTATGACTGATAATATTCTGAAGTCTGCTTTGTCTGAGGTTATATAGCTACTTTTTCTTTTGATTAATGATGTTAGCATGGCATATCTGTACCTGTATCTTTCATTTTATCCTATATGAATCTTTATATTTAAAGTGAGATTAGTGTAGACAACATATACTTGGGTGCTTTTCTTTGTATACACTCTGATAATCTCTTCTAATTGGTATATATAGACCATTTTACATTTAAAGTAGGTATTGATACAACTGAACAACATCTATCATGTTTGTAACTGTTTTCTATTCTTGGAATTTTTTTAATTATTTTTCCATTTTCTGGCAATAAATAAATAAGATTATTTATTTATTTATTTGACAGAGATCACAATCAAATAAGATTGAAACAGTGATCAAAAACCAAAAAACAAGAGTCCAGGACCTGATGGATTCCCTGGGGAATTTCACCAAACATTTCAAAGAAGGAAAAATACCTATTCTCCTGAAGCTATTTCAAAAAATAGAAACAGAAGGAAAACATCCAGACTCTTTCTATGAAGCCATATTAATCCATTTTATTATTTTTCCATTTTCTCTGGTTTTAATTGAACATTTTTACATGATTCCATTTTACCTTCTATTTTAACATGTCAGTTATACTTCTTAAAAATATCTGGTTGCCCTAGAGTCTAAAATATATTTTTTTATATAATCTAAATTCATTTTCAAATAATATGGTACCACTTCACATGTAGTGAAGACAACTTATTAACAGGGTATTTCCAATTCCTTTCTCTCATCCTTTGTGACAATGATGTCATTCATTTTACCTATCCATATGGTATAAGCACCTAATACATTGCTACTATTATTGCTATAAACAGTTATTTTTTATATCAATAGTGTAATGGAAATAAATACTTTAATTTTTATGTAGTCCTTCTCTATTCCACTTCCTTTCTTTAATAGATTAAAATTTCATATGTATACATGGCTTTATAGCTCATTTCTTTTTTTTAAGATTATTTATTTATTTATTTGACAGAGATCACAAGTAGGCAGAAAGGCAGGCAGAAAGAAAGGAGGAAGCAGGCTCCCCTCGGAGCAGAGAGCCCGATTCAGAGCTTGATCCCAGGACCTTGGGATCATGACCTGAGCCGAAGGTAGAGGCTATAACCCACTGAGCCACCCAGGCGCCCCTATAGCTCATTTATTTTAAGCACAAAATAATGTCTCATTTTCTGAATGTACTACAGTTTAATTATCTATTCACTTACTGAAGGACATCTTAGTTTCTTCCAAGTTTTGGCAATTATGAATAAAGCTGCTTATAAAGAATCATATGCAGATTCTTGTCGGACATAAATTTTCATCTCATTTGGATAAATACCAAGCATGTAATTGCTAGACCATAAAGTAGTAAGAGTATGTTTAGTTTTGTAAGAAACTGCCAAACTACTAACACCAAGGAAATAGAAACAGTCATCAACAGTTATACACCAATAAGTGAAGCAACCTAGAAGAAATGCATGCATTCCTGGAAACCTATAACCTTCCAAGACTGAAACAGGAAGAAATTGACATGACTAGACCAATATCTAGTAACAAGATTGAAACAGTGATCAAAAACCAAAAAACAAGAGTCCAGGACCTGATGGATTCCCTGGGGAATTTCACCAAACATTTCAAAGAAGGAAAAATACCTATTCTCCTGAAGCTATTTCAAAAAATAGAAACAGAAGGAAAACATCCAGACTCTTTCTATGAAGCCAGCATTACCTTGGTCCCCAAAACAGACAAAAACCCCATCAAAAAGAAGAATTACAGACCAATATCCCTGATGAATATGGATGCCAAGATTCCCAGCAGGATCCTAGCTAATAGGATCCAACAGTACATTAGAAAGATTATCCACCATGAGACCAGGTGGGATTTATGCCTGGGATGCAAGGGTGGTTCAACACTCACAAATCAATCAATGTGATAGAACAAATCAATAAGAGAAGAGAGAAGAACCACATAGTCCTCTCAATTGATGCAGAAAAAGCATTTGACAAAATACAGCATCCTTTTCTGAATAAAACTCTTCAATTTATAGGGATGGAGGAAACATTCCTCAACTTCATAAAATCTATCTATGAAAAACCCAGAGCAAAATCATTCTCGATGGGGAAAAGCTGAGAGCTTTCCCATTTAGATCAGGAACATGACAGGGATGCCCACCCTTGCCACTGTTGTTCAACACAGTACTAGATGTCCTAGCAACAATAATCAGACAGGGCACCTGGGTGGCTCAGTTGGTTGAGCAACAGCCTTCGGCTCAGGTTATGACCCGGGACTTCCAGGATCGAGTCCCACATCGGGCTCCCAGCTTCTTGGGGAGTCTGCTTCTCCCTCTGACCTTCTCCTCTCTCATGCTCTCTCTCACTCATTCTCCCTCAAATAAATAAATAAAATCTTAAAAAAAACACACAAAAAAACAATAATCAGACAACAAAAAGAAATGAAAAGTATTCAGATTGATAAAGAAGATGTCAAACTCACTCTTCCCAGGTTACATGATACTTTACATGGAAAACCCAAAAGACTCCACTCTCAAATTATTAGAACTCATACAGCAATTCAGTAATGTGACAAGATACAAAATCAATGTACTGTGACAAGATACAAAATCAATGTACAGAAATTAGTTGCTTTCTTTTTTTTAAGATTTTTTAAATTTATTCATCTGACAAACAGAGATCACAAGTAGGCAGAGAGGCAGGCAGCGAGAGAGGAAGGGAAGCAGATTCCCTGCTGAGCAAAGAGTCCGATGTCGGGCTCAATCCCAGGACCCTGAGATCATGACCTGAGCCAAAGGCAGAGGCTTTAACCCACTGAGCCACCCAGGTGCCCCAATTAGTTGCTTTCTTATACACTAACAATGAAAATACACAAAGGGAAATTAGAGAATCGATTCCATTTACTATAGCACCAAAAACTGTAAGATACCTTGGAATAAACCTAACCAAAGAAGTAAAGGATCTGTACTTGAGGAACTTCAGAACACTCATGAAAGAAATTGAAGATGCAAAAAGATGGAAAAACATTCCATGCTCATGGATTGGAAGAATAAACGTTAAAATGTCTGTACTGCCCAGAGCAATCTATACTTTCAGTGCCATCCCAATCAAAATTCCATTGGCATTTTTCAAAGTGCTGGAACGAACAATCGCAACACTTGTATGGAACCAGAAAATACCCTGAATCGCCAAGGAAATGTTGAAAAAGAAAACCAATGCTGGGGGCATCATGTTGCCTGATTTCAAGCTATATTACAAAGCTCTGATCACCAAGAAAGCATGGTACTGGCACAGAAACAGACACACAGACTGAAGGAACAGAGCAGAGAACCCAGATATAGACCCTCAACTCTATGGTCAAATAATCTTCAACAAAGCAGGAAAAAATACCCAGTGGGAAAAATACAGTTTTTCCAATAAATGGTGCTGGCAAAATTGGACAGCTACATACAGAAGAATGAAACTCGACCATTCTATTACACCATACACAAAGATAAACTCAAAATGGATGAAAGACTTCACTGTGAGACAGGACTCCATTAAAATCCTAGAGGAGAACATAGGCAGTAACCTCTTTGACATTGGCCACAGCAACTTCTTTCAAAATATGTCTCCAAAGGTGAAGGAAACAAAAGTGAAAATGAACTATTGGGACTTCATCAAGATCAAAATCTTCTGCACAGCAAAGGAAACAGTCACCAAAACAAAGAGACAACCCACAGAATGGGAGAAGATGTTCTCAAATGACACTACAGACAAAGGGCTGGTATCCAAAATCTATAAAGAACTCAAACTCAACACCCAAAGAAAAGATAATCATGTCAAAAAATGGGCAGAAGAAATGAACAGTTACTCCTCCAAAGAAGACATACAAATGGCTAGCAGACACATGAAAAAATGTTCATCATCAAAAAAAATTTTTCATCATCATTAGCCATCAGGGAAATTCAAATCAAAAGCACATTGTGGTACCACCTTAACACCAGTTAGAATGGCAAAGATTAACAAGACAGGAAACAACAAATGTTGGAGAGGATGTGGAGAAAGGGGAACCCTCTTACACTGCTGGTAGGAATGCAGGAAAACAGTGTGGAGATTCCTCAAAAAATTAAAAATAGAGCCACTCTATGACCCTGCAATTGCACTACTGGGTATTTACCCCAAAGATACAGATGTAGTGAAAAGAAGAGCCACCTCTACCCCAATGTTCATATCAGCGATGTTCACAATTGCCAAACTGTGGAAAGAGCCAAGATACCCTTCAGCAGACGAAAGGATAAAGAAAATGTGGTCCATCTATACAATGGAATATTATTCAGCCATCAGAAAGGATGAATACCCAACTTCTGTATCAACATGGATGGCACTGGAGGAGATTATGCTGAGTGAAATAAGTCAAGCAGAGAAAGTCAGTTATATGGTTTCATTTACTTGTGGAACATAAGGAAAAGCATGGAGGACATTAGGAGAAGGAAAGGAAAAGTGAATTGGGGGAAATCGGAGGGGGAGACGGACCATGAAAGACTGTGGACCCTGAGAAACAAACTGAGGGTTTTAGAGGGGTGGGGCGGAGGGGTATGGGTGAGCCTGGTGATGGGTATTAAGGAGGGAATGTTTGCATGGAGCACTGGCTGTGGTACATAAACAATGAATCTTGGAACACTGAAAAGAAGCTTCGAAACTGTCTTACAAAGTAGCTGTACCCCATTTTGCATTCCCACCAGCAATGAATGAGAGTATTTGCTTCTCTGTATTCTTGCCAGCATTTGGAATTGTCATTGTTTTGGATTATGACCATTTTAATAGATTTGTAGTGTATATCCTGTTGCTTTTTTGCATTTTCATGATGACATATGATGTGGAACATCTTTTCATATGCTTATTTGCCATCTGTATATCCTCTTTAGTGAGGTGTCTATTAAGATCTTTTGCCCATTTTTTTTGTTTTTGTTTTTTTAATTTTTATTTTTTATAAACATATTTTTATCCCCAGGGGTACATGTCTGTGAATCCCCAGGTTTACACACTTCACAGCACTAACCATAGCACATACCCTCCCCAATGTCCATTACCTCACCCCCCTTTCCCGACCCCGGACCCCCAGCAACCCTCAGTTTGTTTTGTGAGATTAAGAGTCACTTATGGTTTGTCTCCCTCCCAATCCCAACTTGTTTCTCTTCTTCTTTTTCTGCCCCCCAAAGCCCCCATGTTGCATCTCCACTTCCTCATATCAGGGAGATCATATGATAGTTGTCTTTCTCTGATTGACTTATTTCACTAAGCATGATACCCTCTAGTTCCATCCACGTCGTTGCGAATGGCAAGATTTAATTTCTTTTGATGGCTGCATAGTATTCCATCGTGTATATATACCAACTTGTACAGGAATTTAGTAAAGTGTCAGGATATAAAATCAATGCACAGAAATCAGTTGCATTTCTCTACACCAACAACAAGACAGAAGAAAGAGAAATTAAGGACTCAATCCCATTTACAATTGCACCCAAAACTATAAGATACCTAGGAATAAACCTAACCAAGGAGGCTAAAAATCTATACTCAGAAAACTATA
>PISX010035283.1:0-13086 GCA_004024625.1 Mellivora capensis
ATTGACTCTCTCTGCTTGACTTATTTCACTCAGCATAATCTCTTCCAGTCCCGTCCATGTTGCTACAAAAGTTGGGTATTCATCCTTTCTGATGGAGGCATAATACTCCATAGTGTATATGGACCACATCTTCCTTATCCATTCGTCTGTTGAAGGGCATCTTGGTTCTTTCCACAGTTTGACGACTGTGGCCATTGCTACTATAAACACTGGGGTACAGATGGCCCTTCTTTTCACCGCATCTGTGTCTTTGGAGTAAATACCCAGTAGTGCAATTGCAGGGTCACAGGGAAGCTCTATTTTTAATTTCTTAAGGAATCTCCACTGTTCTCCAAAGTGGCTGCACCAACTTGCATTCCCACCAACAGTGTAAGAGAGTTCCCCTTTCTCCACATCCTCTCCAACACACGTTGTTTCCTGTCTTGCTAATTTTGGCCATTCTAACTGATGTAAGGTGGTATCTCAATGTGGTTTTAATTTGAATCTCCCTGATGGCTAGTGATGATGAACATTTTTTCATGTGTCTGATAGCCATTTGTATGTCTTCACTGGAGAAGTGTCTGTTCATATCTTCTGCCCATTTCTTGATATGATTATCTGTTTTGTGTGTGTTGAGTTTGAGAAGTCAATGTACAGAAATCAGTGGCTTTCTTATACACTAACAATGAAAATACAGAAAGGGAAATTAGAGAATAGATTCCATTTACTATAGCACCAAGAACCATAAGATACCTGGGAATAAACCTAACCAAAGAGGTAAAGGTACTCGAGGAACTACAGAACACTCATGAAAGAAACTGAAGACGACACAAAAAGATGGAAGACTATTCCATGCTCTTGGATTGGAAGAATAAACATAGTTAAAATGTCTATACTACCTAGAGCAATCTATACTTTTAATGCCATTCCCATCAAAATTCCACCGGTATTTTTCAAAGAGCTGGAGCAAATAATCCTAA
The DNA here is from genome assembly GCA_004024625.1 of Mellivora capensis. Taxonomy (NCBI): domain Eukaryota; kingdom Metazoa; phylum Chordata; class Mammalia; order Carnivora; family Mustelidae; genus Mellivora; species Mellivora capensis. The sequence continues at coordinate 960 of PISX010035283.1, forward strand.
AATTTGTATGGAATCAGAAGAGACCCCGAATTGCTAAGGAAATGTTGAAAAACAAATAAAACTGGCGGCATCACGTTACCTGATTTCAAGCTTTACTACAAAGCTGTGATCAGCAAGACAGCATGGTACTGGCATAAAAACAGACACAGACCAGTGAAACAGAGTAGAGAGCCCAGATATGGACCCTCAACTCTATGGTCAAATAATCTTCGACAAAGCAGGAAAAAATATACAGTGGAAAAAAGACAGTCTCTTCAATAAATGGTGCTGGGACAATTGGACAGTTATATGTAGAAGAATGAAACTCGACCATTCTCTTACACCTTACACAAAGATAAACTCGAAATGGATAAAAGACCTCAACGTGAGACAGGAATCCATCAGAATCCTAGAGGAGAACATAGGCAGTAACCTCTTCGATATCAGCCACAGCAACTTCTTTCAAGATATGTCTCCAAAGGCAAAGGAAACAAAAGCGAAAATGAACTTCTGGGACTTCATCAAGATCAAAAGCTTCTGCACAGCAAAGGAAACAGTCAACAAAACAAAGAGGCAACCCACGGAATGGGAGAAGATAGTTGCAAATGACAGTACAGACAAAAGGTTGATATCCAGGATATTTACTTATTTATTTATTTATTTATTTTTAAAGATTTTATTTATTTATTTGACAGACAAAGATCACAAGTAGGCAGAGAGGCAGGCAGAGAGAGGAAGAAGCAGGCTCGCCACTGAGCAGAGAGCCCGACGCGGGGCTCGATCCCAGGACCCTGGGATCACGACCCGAGCCGAAGACAGAGGCTTTAACCCACTGAGCCACCCAGGCGCCCCTATTTTTATTTTTTTTTTAAGTAGGCTCCACACTGAGTGTAACATGGGGCTTGGACTCACGACCCTGACATCAAGATCTGAGCTGAGTCCAAGAGTAGGATGCTTAATCGACTGAGCCACCCAGGCACCCCAAGATGGAAGTCTGTTTCAAAAGGACCACTCAATGCTGGACAGTATGAACTGGAGGTGGAGGAAGAAAATAATCTGTATCATGAAAATGCAGAATTCAAAGGATGAAAGATAGAAATCCCAAAGCTTAAAGAGAATAAAACAGATGGTTATTAAGAAGATTCCAAGGAGTATACTAAAAAGATAATGAAGTTTTATATGAGAGATAATATATTTTCAGATATGGGGTCTTAAATTTACCTTTTACACATCCTTTCTGAGAAATTTACTACCACGTACACTCTAGCAAAGTAAATTAAAATAAACCCAAGAAAGTGGAAATTGTAGTCCAAAGAATGTATCTGGGGAAAGGCACAGTGTTTGAAGAAGAAGGCAGTGAAAGCATGATGAAATATTTAGTTATCTGGTGAGGGGGTAGAGATCACAGTTAACCCTAAGTGCTGCTAATAAAAAATGTGGCTAAAGAGGTACATAAAAATTTTAAAGTAAACATTTGATCAATAGAAACCAATTAGGATGGGTTGGCAGGACTCATCAGGACATAAAAACAGTAAGTGTAAAGTGTCCACAGTCAATAAAACAAAAGGATACCAGAAGTTTGAAAATAAATATTTATCAGGCAATGCTATTAAAAAGAAAGTAGGTATAGTAATGTCAATATCAAACAAAATACAACTGAAGATAACAAGAATTAATCAGGGAAAAGTGAATGTTTCCTGCTGATAAAATAAATACCGTGTTTTCTAGATTCTATGAAACACTTTTTCACATTTTAAAATCTCTGAAATCAGGATGCATCTTAACTTCTTCGATTTGATGACACATGGTAATCCACAAGGAAAGTGAGTTATAATTACTAACAGCTTCTGAATATACAGAGCAAAAGTAGTTGGAAATATAAAAATTGAACAAATTTGCAACCATACCTTTCATAGAAATCAGTTTTCTTAAAAACTGGCAGATTAAGCAGACAAAAATTAGGTAAGGGTCTAAAGGAATTTATAAACACAACTAACAAGTTTGATCTAATAGACATTCATGTACTGTACTATCTAGCAAATATAACACCAAAAACGGACCATGCATTACAGCACAAAAAGAATCTCAAATTCCAATGGACTGAGAAAGGTGGTCCAACTGCTGGCAGTAAAATAGTGGGTCTAAAGAGCGTAGAGATTTACAGTAACTGATATGCAAGAAAGGGGGCATGAAGTAGACTAGAAAAACCTAACGGGATCTTGCAGGTGTCTGAGGCCCAACTGATTGAAGTTAGTGCTTATGAATTTAGTAAGTCTTTCAGGGTCATGAGGGAGCAGCACACTTCAAAATGAAGTAAGTCCAAACTGTGTAAATACCTGAAATGTCCACAGGCACGGCTGCTAAGGAGCTAGGAGACTGGTTAGGGGCACAATGCAATGTGAACATAAACTCATAAAAATGCTTTACCAAGGCTTTTTTTTTTTTTTTAACCAATCTGAGTTTCCAAATAGTTTCAAAACAATGGAATAAAAGTTGCATGTGGTCATGCCACAGACGCTGGAGCTCTTCCTCTGAGGAACTAAATCCCAAGGGAGAGAAGAACTCATCTGCTCTCAGAGGAGCACACTCTAGTGGAGAGTTAGGGGGGGTGTGTGCTCTGATAAGCAGCCTTTGCAGTCAACTGCTGGATTAAATAAATGACTTATATAAACAATTGAAGGAAGTTATAAAATAAAATGAACACAAAATACTCCTCCCATTCTTGTGTGCAGGAGAGATGTTTCAATTTTAAGGAAGTCATCTGACATTTTCCTGACATCAAAAGCACTCATTAAAAAAGGTGTGCCAGATGCTAGTGACGCACCTACCACAGCAGTGAGCCCAGAAAAAGGACAGCCCTCTCTCCTTTCATCCTAAATCAAAAAGGTGTCTCCTCAATACAAGATTATAACACCTCAGAAAAAAGGAAAGACAAAATGTGTAAAGATATTTTTGCTCATTACTCAGACCAATAAAGAGAAATCTAATTTGTTCCAATGTATTTAATGATTTACATTAACTCTAATCATAACTAGTTTTCCAAGACATAGTTGAGAGATAAAGAGCATTAGCATTTTTTAAGATTCAGATTCAGAAGCCCAAATTGTAGCAGTTTTTATTTCCTCAGATTATATAAAAAGTGATAGAATTCAAGTAGTACTTAATCCAGATCTTTTTTAAGTTTGACAAGAAACATCAACTACTTGAATTTGTAAAGGAATCTAAACTGAAGAGAGAATCCTAAAAATTAGAAGAAATTTGTCATCATACTAGAATCCAGCTAAAAAGTCTTTCACATTGTTTTCATCATTTGAAGTCTACAATGCTCAGGTACACACTGTAGACGAAACTCAGAGTGATTCTGGTGGTAAACAAAGGTGGTTTTTTAAAAATATGCATACATACGAGGACAACATTATAGTAGTTATGATGCAGTAATAGCATTTAAAATGTGAATACTATAGGAAAACATAACTCAAAATGCGTATCAAATTATACACTACTTTTTAATTTCTGGTGATCTCTTAAGCACTCATCAAATGGGAAATATTCTTAACACCAATAACACTATAACCCAAAATGAAAAACACACTGATCCAGCGTAGAAACTACATGAAATAAAGTTTACAAGGAGCCAGATTGTCAGTGATGTCTTCTAGACCCGAATGATATTCTGCCAACTATGACATTATTGTATAATTTAATCATCTCTTAAATATAGCTACCAATTAAAAGATATTCAGACATACTATCTTCCTTCTGGTGTTTTAGCACTGCATAATAGAGTCTTTCTTTATAGCAAAATAACAGTACCAAATTAAAATTCAAGCTTGCTCTCTGATAATGTCTAAATCCATTTTTGTGTCCAGAAAGGTCATTGACTGAACTTATATTTAATTGCTTAAAACCAAAATTCATAGTTGGGGCACTAAGTTATTACCTGGGCCTCACAAGTTCTGGCCTCAAAACTTATGACTTTTGTCAAAGATGAAATGTTAAACATTAAACAAACAAATCATATTTTATAATTCTACCTCTCCAAAGCTCTCTAAAAACACATCAGTCATTACAGCATAACTCAACATTAATGGGGACAAACTTTATTAACCTAAGTAGACTAAGATCATATCCTTCAGCTTATACAGAGAATCTCTCTGCTTGTATTTAGTATGAGACTTAAATCTTTTCTCCCTTAAGTATCCAAAAAAATTATGAATCTTGTCCTCTCTTCCTTTTAGAACATCTAACCATGTATGAGCTACTGAAGGATAAAGAGTTTCTCTTTCCACTGTCAATACCCAGTTGAGGGTCTTAAACATCCTATCTGATGTGGCACACAATTCTTCTAATCAGTATCACAGATTTTATATTTTTCTCTCAAGTCAATCAACACAGCTCCAACAGACTAATCCTTGTGTACTACTGGTACAGAAAGTGCTACTTGTTTCTTCATGTACCTAAAAATTGCTTGGGTAGCCTAGCTAGCAAATCCCACCCAACCTTTTGCCCTGGTATTAAATAATCTGGTCTACATACACCTTCCAGGATGTGTGTTCTTGTATTCCTACTTTCTGAACACTGATAAACTCAGCTCCTTGCTATTCTTCAGATGCACTTTGAGCTTTCTTACTTACACATCCGAAATGTCATCCTTTTTCATCTCTGTGTAACCTGACCAATCTACAATCCTACTCTTCCTTCTATGCTCAGCTCAAATGCCATATTCTTCGAGAAGCCATCCTTTTCTGTCAAACCTAACAGCAATCACTTCTTCCCACTCAGAATTACAGCAGCACTTGGCCATTTACTACAGCTTGCATGGCAACTCTTTAGCTTCATAATCCAAATCTCTACCCTGGTACTTTTCACGTTCAATAAACTGGCAATAATTGGAACAACTGTAGAATATACTGTCCACCACCAGATAACTATGAGGATGACAAGAAAGCACTTTTGGTAATTATGCTGGGACAACAGATATGAACTAGGACCATCTCAGGCACACGAATTGCACGGTCACCCTTGCAAAATGGTACACCTGACCAAACTTGTCAAATGAGTGTAGCCATAGTAGACTCAAAGGACTGCACTTGAAATTAAGAGACTGTAAATGATCTTTGTCTTGAAAACATTAAACCTGCTAAAGTGATACAGTGAATTCTGAAATTGAAAACACAGATATCAGTCTTTTGATGCCAACTAGTGATGTGATATAAGGCAAGTCACTTAATTGAATGCTCAGTTCAGCTAGACACTTGGATTTCTACGATCCATTCTAACCAGACTCTAAGATTTTACATCCTCTCTCCATCTAGCGTATGTACTAGGGGGTCTCTGCTAGGTGAGTTGGAATCTCTATTTACATGGTACACACACTCAAAAAAATACTTGTTGGTTTAACAAAAACAAATTTGCTTTAATATGCTAATAAACTATACCTAACTGCCCTAGCACTTATATGACATGATTCATCTTTCAGGAAAAAAGTGCTATAATAGAAGATACTACATTTGAAGACAAGAAAAATATTTGGAGATAGTTGCCCAATACTCTAAACAACTATTTATTTTTTCTCCCACACCATTTTATTTTCAAGAAATAAAAACTCAAAAAGTTTTAAACTATTCTGAACAAAGGAAAAATCACTGTGTGTACACACCTGACTGCAATATTTCAAATTTAATTTCTTAATTTTAAATAAAAATTTAGTTTTATTTGGCTTTTCAAATATTTACAATACATTGTCCTTCCCTCTCCATCCTCAGGCATTTCCAATCTCACTTCTCAGATATAAGCACAATTAACAGATTGTTGTATAGATTTATAAAACTTTGTTAAACATACAAGCATATATACACCTACAGTAGATCCCTGAACAACAAACACAGGTTGGAAATGCATGGTTCACTTAATATGTGGATTTTATTTTCAATAAATATATTAGAGATTTTGGGGCACCTGGGTGGCTCGGTGGGTTAAAGCCTCTGCCTTCAGCTCAAGTCACGATCCCAGGGTCCTGGGATCGAGCCCTGCATCTGGCTCTCTGCTCAGTGGGAAGCCGGGTTCCATTCCTCTCTCTCTGCCTGCCTCTCTGTCTGCTTGTGATCTCTATCAAATAAATAAATAAAATCTTTTAAAAATATATATTAGAGATTTTTTGGAGATTTGCAACGATTTGAAAAAGTTCAAAGATGAACTTCCCAGCCTAGAAATGCCCCAAAAATTAAGAAAAAGTTAGGTATATGTCATGAATACATAACGTATGTGTAAATACTAGCCTATTTTGTCATTAACTACCATAAAATATACACAAATTTAAAATACACAAAGTAAAAATTTATAAAAACTTATGCACATACAGACTATTCATGGTGCCATTTACAGTTGAGAGAAATGTAAGCAAATGTAAAGACAGTATTAAACCTTAACTGTATAAAATTAACTATAGTGCGTACAGTACTATTATAATAATTTTGTAGCCACCTCTGTTGCCACTGTGGTGAGCTAATGTGTTGCAAGTATCCACTTAAAACTTTGTGTGGGGGCGCCTGGATGGCTCAGTGGGTTAAAGCCTCTGCTTTTGGGTCAGGTCATGATCCCAGGGTCTTGGGATCGAGCCCTGCATCGGGCTCTCTGCTCCGCCGAGAGCCTGCTTCCTCCTCTCTCTCCCTGCCTGCCTCTCTTGCCTACTTGTAATCTCTGTCTGTCAAATAAATAAATCAAATCTTAAAAAAAAAAAAAAAAAAACTTCGTGTGAAGCTAATCATCCCTGTGTGACACTAACCACATAAGCAATTCACCTCTCCAGCAAATTGTTTACTGCAGTAAAAGGTAATCTCATGGTTCGCATGATTAGTAAAATTTTCAGGGAATCAAAAGTTATAGGCAGATTTTTTAAAAGATTTTATTTATTTATTTATTTGACAGAAAGAGACACAGGGAGAGAGGGAATACAAGCAGGGAGAGTGGGAGAGGGAGAAGCAGGCTTCCTGCTGAGCCGGGAGGCCGACGTGGGGCTCGATCCCAGGATCATGACCTGAGCCCAAGGCATATAGTTAATGGCAGCCACCCAGGGATCCCTATAGGCAGATTTTTGACTGCATGGGGGTTGGTGCCCCTAGCTCTCGTTCACAGGTATTGTTCAAGGATCAACTGTTTATCCTTCTGTCTTATCTGTTCCACAAATGAAATCAGACTACATATACTTTTCTGCAACTTGCTTTAGTAATGTAACTCAGATATTTTTCCACATCTACCATATTTACCTTACATCAGCGTACTTTACTTTTTAACAGCTACCTAGCGTTCCATTGTATTCATGTTATTTAATCAGCCCCCTTATTAACTGCATGGACCACACTGTCTCCAGATTTATTCTAGTCTAACACAAAGATCTTAAAATATTTGGTAGTTACACATGCAAGGTAAATTATTATAAATAGGGTTATCTGACGAAAGGGTATATGAATTCTAAATTATTAAGTTGCATTTCAAAAAAATTTACACCACCATCAAGAACACAAAAACACAATTCTCCTCATACTCCAGTCTGATGGTAATAGAGCAGGTTAAAAAAAGAAAAAAAAGGTAAACCAGTGAGTACCAGCATGTCCATAAAACACTGTTCAGTAAAGTCACAGAAAAATATGATTTCACGTCTACAAATGAAAAGGTTATACATGTGTGTCTATGCACGTGTAAGTACATAAAATACACACACACAGGCTTCTTCTAAGGTTCAGGTCTCAACTGACATATTCTATCAGAAAGGCCTTCTCTAAAATGAAACAAGATGGATCAGGAGGGAGACAAACCATAAGAGACTCTCAATCTCACAAAACAAACTGAGGGTTGCTGGGGAGAGGAGGGTAGGAAGAGGGTGGTGGGGTTATGGACATTGGAGAGCGTATGTGCTATAGTGAGTGCTGTGAAGTGTGTAAACCTGGCGATTCACAGTCCTATACCCCTGGGGAAAATAATACATTATATGTTAATAAAAATAATTATTTAAAAAAAAAAACAAAAAATGAAACAAGACCCCAGGGTGCCTGGGTGGCACAGTCAAAAAAAAAAAAAAAAAAAAGGAAAGGCCTTCTCCGCCTATCCTGTTTAACTCAATAATTCTTTATCAGCCCATTTTTTCCCATTTCTTTTAAGTACACATAAAATCTACAATTACTTTGTTTATTTATTTACTTGCTCAATGTCTGCCTATGCATAAGCACTACAAGGGCAGAGACTCAGGCCCATTTCGTCTCCACCACCTAGCACAATGAATATATAATCTCATAGCACATGGAATTTTGTTCAACAAATACTCAATGAATGCATGGATAACGTTTGTTAACGAGGGTTTAGAAAGTTAGATTAAGGGAAGTGTTAAAAGGTACATCTACTGTTATTTCAGTCAATTTACACATTCTTATTTTTGACAATGAACATGTGTTATGTTTATTTAAAACTATTTTGTGCAAGTTTAGTTTTAAGCAAACCATTTCAGATGCCCTGCAATCTGGTCATGTAAGATTTTTTTCTTGTTTTGCAATCCCAAATGATCTAACAATATTAAATGGATTACGGTTGTCTACTTGAAAAAGTTCTCAAACCTTGCTTTGTGAAGTAAACTTTTTATCTTCATTTTAATCTAATGTTGACTACTAAAATTCCAGTCATTACCTTTGCCGTTGTACATTGTTTCAAATTACTATTACCTTAGAGTTACAGAGTACCTACAATTTACAAAATGCTTTACATATTCAGATGGCTCTTGAACAACATGGGTTTGAACTGTGCAGGTCCACTTCCACACAAACTGTTTTTTGATAAATACAGCATAGTACTACGAGTGTATTTTCTCTTCCTTATTATTTTCTTAACAGTTTCTGTGTTCTAGCTTACTTTGAGAATATAGTCTAAAATACATATATGTATAAAATATGTGTTAGTTGACTGTTTATCTTACTGGTAAAGGCTTCCAGCCAATAGTAGGTTATTACTAGTTAAGTTTTGGGGGAATCAAATTATATACAGATTTTTGATTGTGCAGGGAGGTCAGAGCTCTTAACCCCCCAGGTCATTCAAAGGTCAACATTATTATTCTGTTTGCCTCTCAGAGGTGTGTTGTGCAGAGATTACTGTTTATACTTAGAGATAAGGGAAATGATACTCAGAGAGATTAACTACCTCATCCAGAGTGCGGTTGGGACAAGAAGCCAATAATTCAGATCTTTAATGTAAAGTTTGTTTCATTACACACACTGTGGCAGATAAGGCAATGCCTTTATCTTTCTGCAAATAATGTATCTATTTCAATATCTAGACAGGAAAAACATTCTGAAATTCATCTTATATTTAATGTATATATTTCTTTTTTTAAATTTTTAAAAAAGATTTTATTTGACAGAGAGAAAGCACTAGAGAGATCAAGAATGGGGGGGGTGCAGAGGGTAAGGGAGAAGCAGGCTCCCCACTGAGCAGGGAAACTCTTCACGTGGGGCTTGATCCCTGGATGGGATCATGACCCGAGCCAAAGGCAGACACTTAACTAACTGTACCCCCAGGTTCCCCTAACGCATATATTTCTAAAACAGCTGCATTTAATAGAATATTTGAATGATAAGGAAATCATATAATCTAAATCCTCCATTTTATAGATAATAAAAATCAGAGCATTTCAATACCGGAACCAATCGCTCAGCAAGCTCAGGGTAGACGAGAATTAGAACCCAGGCATTGACATTAGATGCATTTTCAATCACAGAAAGTTCCTAGCCATGGAATTCATGATTAAGAAGTCAAATTTCATCATAGCTGTCTTGAGTTAAAACTTTTCTTGAAGTTATAATTACTGCTACAAAAAAGCAAAATAACTGATTAGAAATTATCCTTTGATTAAAATCAACACCAACTATCACACATTCTAGTATTTCAGACTTAAAATATTCCACTAAGGTCTAATGATTTCCTGCTACCTAGCCAACTTTTAATCATGCCAGGCCATTAGTCACTTATTCCCGAACTTCTATTATTCAATATTTACCTTAGCTATTATATGGAATTTTTGGGACATATTTCTGTCAAAAAAAAAAGTAAACCTCAATATGTATCCTTATCTACCACTGCCATAATATCCTAGAAGTCATTTAATGAGTTGGTAAAGTATGAATTTCCTTTACTAAAAACAAGTTCACGTTACTACCTTTTCACCAGCCCATCTTCCCTTACTGGAAGTAAAAAACTGCCAAATATCAGACTTGATATGAATGAATGTACAAAAAAAACCTCTTGTGTTTTTAAATTTAAATCTTACAAGATAATTCTGGAATCTATTTTTAAATTCAAAGTGATAGGAGGAAAGGCTAAAAAAAAGTTAATGGACAAAACACATTTTACTTAATTCTTACTACTCTTAACTGCAGTAATTTAGAATGCCAATACTTAAAAAAACCATTCCATAGAAAATTATAAGAGAAAGTATTTTAGCACAAAGTGACAGATACTATTAATTAAACTGGCATCAAATAAAAATACTGTTATTGTTAAATATTTTTAAAACTACAAGATCTTTAAAATCAAGAGCTGCCGTTCCTAGAAATGCATAAAAGTAAATATTAGAAATGGCATTTTTAATATTTTAAGGAAGTTGTGTTTGACACTGAACTCCTAGAAACAGTACAATAACAATTACAAGGGACTGAAGGGTGAGGGAAATTAGGAGATGCTGGTCAAAGGGTATAAACTTCCACTTACAAAGGACTAAGGTCTGAGGATGGAATGTGACTCTAGCAAACCATACTGTACCGTGTAACTAAAAGTTGTAGGAGTTGAACTTGCCATGTTAACATAACAATAACAAATTGCTGATTATGTGAGGTAAAGAATGTGTTAACTAACCTTACTGTGCTAAACATTTTATAATATGTACACCTTAAACTTACACAACGTTAAATGTTGGTTTTATCTCAATAAAACTGGAGGAATAAAGAGAAAGTACGTTTGAAACATACTCATTCTCAAATTCTACTTCCCAATTAGAAATTTTGCTTCTTAGTGTTGTTGCTTATATAAGACACTAAGAAGAGTGTTTTATTTAACTATAATTACAAAATTTCATTTTATATTCAAAGGTAATAATTAACTTTAAAACTATGCCATCCAAATGATATCACGGGCCAATTGTGGGTGCTCCAAAGTACCTTTTTACAACCAAGCACTAGCCAGCAGGCTGATGGCCAGTTTTATAGCCAATACCCACTAGAAATCAGAAAATTCCCTCTAAAAATAAGACTTGGTCTCAAAGATGCTAAAATACTTTCGATATTATTTTTAAACCAGATGCATGAAGGTAAACACCATCACAAGAGATTTCTTTCCACTTTTTAAGAGTTTGTTTATTTAAGAGAGAGACACACACATGATCGGGGGCAGGAATAAAGGGGGAGGGAGAAGTACAATCAGTCTCCACACTGAGCACAGAACCCAACTGTGAGGGGGCACACCTGGGTGGCTCAGTCAGTTAAGTGTCTGCCTTCATCTCAGAGTCCTGGAATCAAGCCCCACATTAGGTCTCTGCTCAGTTCAGTGGGGAGCCTGCTTCTCCTTCTCCCTCTGTCTACTGCTCTGCCTACTTGTGCTCTGTCAATAAATAAATAAGATCTTAAAAAAAAAAAAAAAAGAAAAAAAAGGACTCAACTTGGGGCTCAATCTCACAACCCTGAGATCATGATCTGAGCTGAAAACAAGAGTTGGAGGCTTAATTGAGCCACCCAGGTGCCCCTCTTTCTACTTTCAATAATTTACTGCACGGTGTTTCTAGTACTTTAGTGTCTCTCGGATGTCAGCCACAAAGATGAGCTAGCAAACTCTCTGCGGTCTGTAGTTCTGTTAACAACTCCTCCTTGGAGTCAGTCACCACTGCACATTTCCTAGTTATTCACAGACCAAGTCTGACTTTCTCCTGTTATCCTTGTATTTGTCACTCTCCTGGCCTCTCTTCTGCCTTTTTCTACCCACCCCCCTCCCTTTTATTTTCCATTTAAAAACTTTTACTTGGAAAAGACTTCCGATGACCAGAAATAACTTAGAATCACAAATTATCAGGGCTGAAAGATTCCTATCATTTATGCCAGTGTCAGGCAAGCTCCTTCTG
>PISX010035284.1:0-13104 GCA_004024625.1 Mellivora capensis
ATTTTGGCCATTCTAACTAGTGTGAGGTGGTATCTCAATGTGGTTTTAATTTGAATCTCCCTGATGGCTAGTGATGATGAACATTTTTTCATGTGTCTGATAGCCATTTGTATGTCTTCATTGGAGAAGTGTCTGTTCATATCTTCTGCCCATTTTTTGATATGATTTCTGATAAGTTTTGAAGGCTGATTTAATGGTCCCAGATGAAAGTGATCTAAAGTTTTATTATATCTGATATAGATGACATTCTCATAGTATAGTATACTTAATATTAAGTATATTTCATTATTCACTATAACAAAAAATAGTGATAGGTTCCCTGAAACTTTATCAAATTTTTTAATATCTAGATAAACAGAAGATAAAGTTGTAAGACTTTTGGTCATCTTTGATCTCTTTTTAGGATACCATGTATATACTATGTAAATGTGGTATATGACCAGAATTTCATAACAGGTTAGCAGTAGAGCTCAGGTTTAAAAGCACAATATTTGTACATAGAATTTGGTTTGGCCTTAAACCAGACTTGGTTTCTCTTCATCACTCTTAGCTTAGTGTTTCCCAGATTCATCAGATGAAAGAAAAATAAATGTGTCTCTCAAAGCCTTCCTTATTCAAAGAAGTTCTTTTTGCATTGCAGATCTTAAGTTCTTTTTGTGAGCATCTTGTACGAGCTCGGGCCTAAATAAGCTGTAGAGAACTATGTATTTATAAGTCTCATTGTCTCATAAAAATTCACAAGTCCTTAAGTGTGGCTCAAAAACAACAAGTAATCAAGAAAGAAACTTTTAAGTAAACACTAAGGAAAAGTGACATAGCAAGTGACTAACAACAATAAAAGAGTAAAATTTGGCCTACCAAACTAAAATAAAATTGAGAACATCTTAAAGAAGATAATAATCCTAATAGCTTTTAATTGTTAGAAACCTTCTACTAACAAAGGATATTTACTCATTTTTTTAAATCCATGCTTCTAGGATCCATAAAATTAGAATCTGCTTTCCACAAGCTAAAAAGAAGACATCAGGACATGAAAATGTTGTGACTATGCACTTTGATGTTCTATGACCTTATTAGAATATTCTATTTCTGAAAGGTAATTTATTTTTATTTACTTCTATTATTTATACATCATTGATTTTGCTTGTCAAGGTCAAGTTCATTGACAGAAATCTTCACAGGATGGCTGAACACTTCCTAAGGAACACAACGTGAAGTGTATCCTACAGTTCTAAAACAGTGCCTACAAAGAGAAGATTGGACCTAAATGTCTAAATGTCTTTTGTCAGGGACAAATATCATAAGGCAGTTTTACTAGAGACAAGAAAATGAGTTATTGAAGCAGTAAGCCAGCCATGTCTCCCTTCCTTACGGACAATCCACATTTTACAGTCTGTCCAAATATCTACAGAAGCAGTAACCTGAATTGGGGCTCATGATCTATTTTCTTGTTGCATTTACTTTCTGGCCTTTTATAGTAAAATATAAACTTTTAATTCCACTTAATGAATAATAACTTTCTCACTATTTTTAAGAAAACTATTATTTGCAAAAAATATTAAACAAGAAAGTGGGTTTTTTAAAATTGGATATTATTTCTAGTTTTTGTGATATCATTGATTATTAGCTTTAAAAGACATTAAGCAAATCAATTGATAATATGGTTTGGGTGGGGGGAAGGATTTCATAGCGTTTCTAAAGCATGTATGATGAATTTATTTCTATGCCACAATAAAATGTGATCGACTGAATATTTACAACTTTTAGGAGTGGAATCTGAAGAGGCAGAGGGTAACAACTGGACAAATGTCTTCTCTGCGAAGTCTAAACCCCATTCTTTTCCCTGAAAGTGAGGCAGAGTCAAACCACCACGGTGCTTTGTTTCTTGTACATTTCCTCCCCTTATCTGTGGAGGATTTGTTGCAAAATCCCCCAGTGGATGCTTGAAGCTGCGGATAGTACTGAACCCCATTGATACTATGCTTTTTCCTACACGTACATTTCTTTTTTTTTTAAATATATATTTTTAAGGTTTTTTATTTATTTATTTGAGAGAGAGACAGTGAGAGAGAGCATGAGTGAGGAGAAGGTCAGAGGGAGAAGCAGACTCCCCATGGAGCTGGGAGCCCGATGCGGGACTCGATTCCGGGACTCCGAGATCATGACCTGAGCCGAAGACAGTCGTCCAACCAACTGAGCCACCCAGGCGTCCCTACACATACATTTCTATGATAAAGTTTAACTTATAAATTAGGCACACTAAGAGATTCACATCAATAGCTAATGCTAAAATAGATAGGTAACAATATTCTGTAGGGAAAGTTATGTGAATGTGGCCTCTCTCTCTCTTCAAATATTACTGGACTTATCCTTCCTGTTAGGATGGGAGATGATAAAATGCATACATGATGAGGTGGAATGAGGTAAATGACACAGCCATTGTGATGTAGTGTTAGTCTGTTTTTTACCTTCTGACAATACATCGGAAGGAGAATCATCTGCCTCTAGACCCTCAATTGCTCGGAAGTAACTGAAACGACAGGAACTAAAACTGTGGATGAGAGGAATGGCCATATTCTGGGGGCTATTTCACTTCTGAGCTTCCCAGCCAGCAGAGTACAATCAAACACATCCATGCTGGCAAAGTTCTTTGAAGAAACAACTGATACAGAGTTCTACCTGCTTTCACAACTGCTGGGTATTTTACAGGTACTTTCTGTTAAGCCAAAGGGAATATTTAATACCATTTTTATGTATTATTTAATAGGTATTCTTCCCTTCCCTCCCTCCATCACCACTACCTACCCCCCCCAACACACACACACACACACACACACGCACACACACACACACACACCATTATTTTGTGACCCATTTCAGGTTCCATGAATCAGAATTTTAATAGGCTCAGCTGAAGGAATCTGATATTTTATTAAGGAAATAAAATTTGAAAATCCACGGCTCCAAGCTTTTAATAGACAATAGGCTATCCACCCATATACTTTAAGAAGTTTAATGATTCTCAAAGGTTTATTTACCACCAGACATAAAAAGGAAGGCATTATCTTACCTCCCTAGTTAAGCTCTGAGAATATTCTAAAATTTATGTGATTAATGAAAAAGTACAACAATTTAAGCTATGATAGAACAAAATTTACTATATAATCTTAATGACAGTACTACATAGGTTGACTTTATGAAAGTTTTCCCAAAATAATAAGGTGTTTAGTCATAGTTCTTTAAGTTATAAGTTATAAGAAATGTGAATGTTTATGTCTGTCCTACCTGCTAACATCTAACAACTGATAAATGTATTCAGTGTTTTATTTTGCACATTCAGATGTGATCCTATCCTTTCCATCAGTCTAGCCACTGTCCAGCATCAATGCAGTACTCCTAAATGAGCAACCTTAAAATATCCTTTTAAAACTTTTAACATCACAAAGTTCACTCTATTTATGACTACATATGTTTTGAGTGAGTATAGAAAGAGCTGCTAGCAGATATTCAAGGTTTCATAAAACAGAGCAATTGGGGAAGTGGTTTTAAAGTCACTTGATTTGACTTGATTTAGATAAATAGGGTAAATTAAAAATTAAAAAGGTGGCTTTTATGTATATGTGAATTGGCAGGAGAGGTGAAAGGTAACTGACCTAATAGACTAATAACATGCTGTAGTTGAAGTAATACTTGGCAGACACAAGAGGTTCATAAACATAGGATGACTTGCGTTCTTCATTTTAAAAAAGCAAACGGCACTGTAAAAACAAACTCTTTCAACTTTTAAATTTAGAGTATATAAAAGATCAAGAAATGAAAAACATGCCTTGTATAGAAAGAGAGCAAAAAGTTGCATTCAGAAACAGTCTGCCTCAAAGCAAACTGGGTCACCCCTCAAAAAAAAAAAAAAAAGAAGCAGGTAATAATTCTTACAAATTGTGGTGAATCAAATAATGCTTTTTATAGTTTATATATTTGTGTAAGGCATTTTATATTTGTGTAATGTTAATTGATTATATATATTACATGTTAGTGAATGTGAGCTAAAAAGAATTGTCATCTTAGTATATTCATCATTGGTCTTTTCTTGTTTTTGTTTTCTGTTTGTAAAACTGGGGAAGATGACTAAGCAAAATTAAGTCATTTAGAAATTCAGTAAAGGAGGGGTGCCTGGGTGGCTCAGTGGGTTAAACCTCTGTCTTTGGCTCAGGTTATGATCTCAGGGTCCTGGGATTGAGCCCCCTCCATCAGGCTCTCTGCTCAGCAGGGGGCCTGCTTCCCCCCTCCCCCACCCTCGCTTTCTGACTACTTGTGATCTCTCTCTCTCTCTCTGCCAAAAAAAAAAGAAATTCAGTAAAGGAACTAAGAATAGAATAGTTTTTACTAGAGTTCTTTTTTTTCTAATTCCTAAAAGAAGTCAAACTTTGAAAATTATAATTTAATTGAAGTTTTTGCTCTGAATTGTAAAACATTAAGTATGACAAAGATTAGCTATGATGCATGGATTCCCACAAAGTCATGTCTAAAGCAATTTTTGGGAAACTCTAATTTCTTTTTTTTTAGAGAGAGAGAGACAGTGAGAGAGCGAGAATACATGTGTGAGTGGGGGTGAGGGTAAGAGGGAGAGGGAAAGAGAGAATCTTAAATGGGCTCTGTGAGTGTGGGGCTTGAGCTCACAACCCTGAGATCAAGACCTGAGCCAAAACCAAAAGTCTAATGGGTTAACAGACTGAGCCACCCAGGTGCCCTGAGAAACTCTAAAATACAGCAAAAACAAAAACAAAAACATCCAATATGAGAATTATGTTTTGGCTTCAAGGCGCACAGGTTATGAAGATTTCCAATAAAGATTCTCCATAGCCAATCTGATCAGCTCACTCTAGGTTTGGAGGATGTGTTTCAGTGCCATCAACTTTGATCCCAAGATCTCATCCTCCTTGAATACAAAGTAAATCAGGCTTGCCATTTACATTACATCATTACATTACATTACATTACATACATTACATTACATCAGGTCCCATATTTTGTACCTTCATAACTACAGAACTTCAGCCCCTTTCTGGGAGACTCTCCCCTTCTAGAATCTGTCAACCACTGGATTATAGACCCAATGAATCATAGAATCATCAAGGCCAAGGTTAGCTCCACTGAGTTGCCCTTCATACTCTGCCAAGCCCACTCCTCTGTCTCCTTCTGTTCCCCACTTAGGTGACTATTCAGAGCACCATTCAGGCTAAAGCTCAGGTTTTAATGGAATTGCCCCAGACAATGGCATCATCTCTGTTGTATGAAAAGGACAGTGAAATGTCTTCCTTATTTTTATTGTGCTTCTGTACAGGAGAGCCTCAAATTAATACAGACTTTAGGGACATACTCTTCCAGAATTCACACAGCAGATTATCCCCGTGGCATATGCCTGCTTCCAAAAAGCCTAGGTGAAGACTGCCTCAGGCTGTGTTATTAAACCTGCCTCATCATGCAGCACCTCACACGTTCCAAGGTAGAATTCTCTCTGAAAACTCACAATCCCGCCGCCCACCTCCACTCTTAGGTCTCAATCTATTCACCTGATAAGTCTACACATACCACTTTCCTATGAGGCATTTCAACTTCCATGTAAATCAGGTGTAAACACACTCTAGGTGTCGAGAGGATAGGTGAAAGCAAGTCATTACCTATTTCTATAAGCCATTCTTAACATTCAACTACCCAGCACAAAAGAACTTAGTTGCTATGAAGTGCAGAAAATTATTGACAAATGAGTGTTATCAACTTAACAAGGCCTGTGTTGTTGTATATTCAATTTCATAACCTCTTAGGAAAGAAAGTATTTATCTTTCTCAAGAATTCACCAAGAAATTATTTTCATGGTAAAATGCCATAATCATGATTTTGATCATCTTCTACAACGTCAATGAGAAAAACATGCTTTCAGGCTTATACTGTTCTTTCCTCCATGGTACCAACATTTCACAAATATTTTAGGATGCTCTGCTTTTTGCAACTTACCATCTTGTGGCACTAGGAACATATCTGGAGTAGAATGGACATCTGCAGTAAGTATTTTTGGAATAAACAATAACCTCTGTCAGTTTGCTAGGTACATCATAATAAAATACCACAGACTAAGCAAGAGAAATTTATTTGCTCACAGTTCTAGAGGCCAGATGTCCCAGATCAAGGTGTTGGCAGGTTTAATTTCTTCTGGAGACCTCTTTCCTTGGCTTATAGATGGCAGCCTTCTTGCCATGTCCTGATGTGGTCTGTTTTCTGTGCACATATCACTGGTGTTCCTTTGGGTATCAAAATTTCTTCTTCATATACCACCAGTCAGATTGGATTAGGGCTTACCCTACTAGTTCATTTTAACTTAATTTCTTCTTTACAGGCCCCATCTCCAATTACATTCACATTCTGAGATACTAAGGTTTAGGGCTTCAATATTGTAAGTTTTAGGAGGACACAATTCAGGTCATAACATGAACTATTAACGTTTATACCATCCACTCAAAATTTATGATTATAATATGAGAAGCAAATGCTAACTTCCTGATGCATATAATTTCATTACTCTCTGGTCAATATACAGGCATATTCTACAAGAAATCTAAACTATTTTAACAGAGAGAAAATTCAATAAATATAATGAATTTTAATGAGAAAAAGTAAAAAACTTGTTCAAATGCCAGTGTGTGTGCAAGGAAACCAGTTAACAGTTTGTGGCAGTTCTCATAAGAACCCCTTACAAGTATATTAAGTGAGTAATCCTGAGAGAAATTGTGAAGAATGAAGAATACCAGACAAAGGAGAAAGTGAAAACAAAACTCTAAAGGTCTAAACCGAAGGGCAGCATTTATAGTTCAGAACTTAATTATATAGATGGGTTTTGTAAAAAAAAATTTTCTTGAAAGCACTGGAAAAGAGAAGCAAAATCCTGCAGTGGTTAAAAGCAGCCACCAGGAACAAAATTGACCTGTGCCTGAATCCCTGTCCCACCACATCCTGGCTGTGATTTGGAAGAGTTTGTTAATCTTTCTGAAGCCATTTCCTCTTCTGTAAAGTAAATAATGATTGGAAATTAAGGAAAGAAGTTAAGGAAAGGGCTTGTGCAATGGCTAGAAAACTATGAATATTCAATGAATGACAGTGAAAAAGGATATAAATTAAACAGAATGCTAAATATTCCACTATCTCATGCCAACATATGATTATGGACATGTGCTTCATTTGGCACATATGTAGCACTGGTACAGAGCCAAGGGTACAACAGATTGAATCATCATCATCTTCAGCAGCAGCAGCAACAAGCTTTATATAACTTAGACGTATTGAAGATTTACTCTGTGACACAATATTCTTGAAGTTTTATATGCATGATCTAATTCAGTGTTGTCTCTCTCTCTCTGTATACACACACACACACACACACACACACACACACACTCCTTATGAGGCAGTTATATTATGTTATGTTAATCGGATTATTAAAAATGTCCAGGGTTAAAATATATTAAAATTATCTTTTATTGGAAATCTGAATGAACAAAAAAGTCAAATGCTTTTTCTTGTGTCCTATTTTATAAAGAAAACATAACTGTCAGGTAGAGGAGTGGACTTTGGACATATACTTAAGAAGGTAACTAATCTCAGGCTCTTTCACTGAATTGGAATGGACCAAGGGATGATCCTCCTAGAGAACAGGTCTTTGCTATTCACCTTCAATAGACCCTTTGCACTAATCAAGAGATAGCTAACTAGAGAGAACCCACGCCCTTTCCTCTTGCCTACCGTGGTCACTGATATGGAAAGACAAGATTCTTGGAGCAGCACCTTGATGACAAGACAATTGATCTTGTCAATTGTCACCATGACAATAAAGCCAAGAGCTTCTCAGAGGTGCCGAATTCAACAACTCCCAAACAACAGGCATTAGCAGTTCTTGTTATAATTCTTAAATTAATTGTCCTTATTTTTTGTCACATTTCTTTTTTTTTTTTAAGATTTTATTTATTTATTTGAGAGAGGGAGAGAGAGCAAGCATGAGTGAGATTAGTGGCAGATGGAGAGGAAGGAGGAGAAGCAGACTCTCCTCTGAGAGGGAAGCCAGACATGAGGCTTGATCCCAGGACCCTGAGATCATGACCTGAGCTGAGGACAGGCAGTTAGCTGGCTGAACCCCTCAAACCCCCCCCCCTTTTTTTTTTAAGATTTTATTTATTTATTTGAGAGAGAGGCAGTGAGAGAGCATGAGCGAGGAGAAGGTCAGAGGGAGAAGCAGACTCCCCGTGGAGCTGGGAGCCTGATGCGGGACTCGATCCCAGGTCTCCGGGATCATGACCTGAGCCGAAGGCAGTCGTCCAACCAACTGAGCCACCCAGGCGTCCTTCAAATCCCCCTTTTAAGCCATGCTTGAGTTTTCTCTTAAAGAGAGCTAAAAACTTTCCTGAATGACCCAAGTTTGCCTCTCTGTGCAAAAATCTTGACTAATTAAATGTGAATTAACTGTGATAACTTTTTATATTGATTGATTTTTCTCTCCACTTCACATACAAGCTTTCTATATTCCTTCCTGGGGAAAAGTAGATGATAATTTTAGAATAGAGAATATGGAAAATTGTTCTTACACAAAAACCATTTTTATACATGGTTAAATTAACAAAAAAGGCCCTGGACAAAAAAATTTCAGCAATAATTTCCCTGATAATGTGAAAATTTTCCATGCAGCTCTAATTATGAGTATATTGCCCACAAAACAATTGTCATTTTCCATTTTCAGATCAATGTCATGCTAAAAACTCAAAAGTAAAGAATGCCTCTTGCCATAATTTTAGATAGTTTTGCTAGCAAGAAATTCATTTAGTTTTGTGTATACTCTTTCATCATCAGTAATATAAGAATTCACTCTATCTTTCTGCAAAAATTGCCACACAGTATATTCTCAGTGCAAACTATTCAGAATTTGAAGGCTTGGTTGCTTACAAATGGTGTGTAATGCTACTGCTGATACTCTCCCTGGCACTTATTATCCATGAAACACTTTCCAAAGTTTTCAAGCTATCATCACAGAATGACTCAACACCATGGCCTCTGCACCATCATTGAAATTTCTTTTAAGGGCAAATGAAAGAATAAGAGAAAACACTCAGAAGCCAAAAAGACACTCTTTTTCCCCTAAGAGGTTTAAAACTATCACAGATTTTCAAGCAGAACGGGGCACATGCGAATACATAAGAGCAACAACACATCACGGATTTGAAGGGCACATCACCCACAAGCAAAACAAAACAAAAGTAGCTCTTTTAATGTAAGTTAATATACATTAGACACCCATGAGAATCTTCATAATTTACCACTTTCAAAAAATGGTAGAACTTCTTTTTCCCTTCAAAGACTTCACAGACCATATCCATGGTATACTATAATGTCCCTGAAGATAGGCAATGTGCTGTAATACAAAATAAAATGTTATGTGTTAACCTGTTTGCAACAGAGGTTTTAGATGTTTAGCATATATTCTTTTATATCTTTTTAAATTTGACAACTCTTTATCAGGCGAGATTTTCCTTTATTCTATGATTTTTTTAGAACTTTTTTTTTTAAAGATTTTATTTATTTATTTGTCAGAGAGAGAGCGAGCACAGGCAGAGTGGCAGGCAGAGGCAGAGGGAGAAGCAGGCTCCCCGCCGAGCAAGGAGCCTGATGTGGGACTCGATCCCAGGACGCTGGGATCATGACCTGAGCCAAAGGCAGCCGCTTAACCAACTGAGCCACCCAGGCATCCCTATTCTATGATTTTTTTAAAAGATTTTATTTATTTAACAGAGAGACAGATCACAAGTAGGCAGAGAGGCAGGCAGAGAGAGAGAGAGGGAAGCAGGCTCCCTGCTGAGCAGAGAGCCCGATGCGGGGCTCGATCCCAGGACCCTGGGATCATGACCTGAGCCGAAGCGAGAGGCTTTAACCCACTGAGCCACCCAGGCGCCCCTCCTTTATTCTATGATTATAGTTTTCCTATTACATATTCAAACATAATTTTCATTATGTTAATGATGGCAATACTGCTGACAGTTTCAGCAAATTGAGGCCTGCCAATAACCATGTGAATGAGCTTGAAAGCTGATCCCTCAACCCTTGTCAAGTCTGGAGATGAATGCAGATCTAGTTGACAGTTTGACTCTAATCTCATAAGAGACCCTAGGCCAGACTCTCTCAGCTAAATTGCTCTAGGATACTGCAACTTCAGAAGTTATATTGGATAATAAATATATTAAGCTGCTAAGTTTTGAGGAATTTGTTACATAGCAATAAATAACTTCTACAGACCAAACAAGAACCATTCTCTTGGTCATATTATTCAAGAATAAATAAAAAAGGACTTGATGACTGTAATCACATTGTAGCATTCACAGTTCATGGTGAATGGGTATTGGTAAAAATTGCTTACTTTACACTTGAGGTTTTATGAAGTTCAACATGTTCTTTTGCCTTTGCACAACAAAGTTCCAAGTTAACAAGGCCTTATATGAATGCTTATCCATCTAATAGGTTTTCTGCCTATCTATCTATCTATCTATCTATCATCTATTTTTCTTTCTACCCATCTATCCATCAACTGATCTACTTTTCTATCTAGATATTTGGGCCAAGTGAACCCTACCTGAATATTAGTCAAGCTTATTGAGTCTAGAGAGGGAAAAAATCTTTCTGTATTACTGATTCTATCTTCAAGAGTTTAAATTCTTAATGTGCTATATATTATATAATGATACTTTATGGTGTTAAGCTATAAGATCCTAGCATGCAATCTTGGGCAAAGAAAATGAAAAAAAAAAAACAGTTGAAGATCAGTTAAAATCTAAGTCATAGTAAAAACATGGCAAATACATCTAATCAATCTTACTGAGGCAGATATACTATGGGATTTTTGCTAACATAGAAAGTTTCACTTTAACCAAATCACATTTTACCAATAAAATTCTCTTGAAAACATTGTGGATTTTCTATGAGTTTTCATGGGCTTTATTTTATTTGATAAAAACTATACTCACAGATGTTGCTAAGGCAAGACCTCTTATGCTTCATTTTGTGAGATTTGGTGCTATGAACTATGCTTTCAAGATTTACAACCTTAAGGTGGTTAGAAATACCTTTCTCTAGATAAAAGGCTTTCATTCTAAGCACTGCCTTAAACTTTTCTGAGATCTTAACTCTGAATTTGGAACTGACTCTGAGTTCATGATTTACTAGTGGTACCTTGGAGTGGGTCTTTGTTCTGAGGTCATTTTTGCTTTGAAAGTCTTTTGCTGTCTGGAGATAATGTTAAGTCAGAAAATTCTTGCTTAGTGTCCTTGACTACTGAAGTATTCTTTTTTTTTAAAAGATTTTATTTATTTATTTGACAAAGAGAGCTCACAAGTAGACAGAGAGGCAGGCAGAGAGAGAGAGGGAAGCAGGCTCCCCGCTGAGCAGAGAGCCCGATGCGGGGCTTGATCCCATGACCCTGGGATCATGACTCCAGCCGAAGGCAGAGGCTTTAACCCACTAAGCCACCCAGGTGCCCCTGAAGTATTACTTCTTTATGTCATTTTTCTCCTGTAATAAGCAATCATAGGCAGTTAAATGTCGCCAAATTTAGTGGCAAAATTCTGCCTAGAAATATATGCATCCAGATCTACAATTTCACCAAGTCCAATTTTTATTTTCTATATTATTGGAGATGACAGTCTCACCAGGTGTTTCAATAATACCTAACATAGGTTCCCTATGGTCCAGTAATTTCAGTAATGCCTTCCCTTCTAATCTCTACAGTCTCTCTGCTGCCTTTTAGACTGAAACTAGCACTATATGTTTTAGGTTTTTGTCATGACAATATCCTACTTCTAGGTACCATTCAGTTATTTACTGCTAGATGAACAAACCCAAAACTTAGTTCATTTTTAAAAAGCACAATTTATTATTTCTCATAATTCTTCAATCTGATCTATATTTGGCTTGCAGCTAGTCTATTCTACATGGACCGCAGGATGTTGAGTCACAAAAGAAGCCTTCTTCATTCTCAAGCTTGGTGCTTCAACTCAAAGAATCACAGTTTGCAACTGACCCGTCATTTTTCTCTCCCCACTTGGACTATTCACATGGCTAGCTTAGGTTTCCTGACAGTATGGTAATACCAGACTTCTCACATGGTAGTTGACTTCCAAGACTACAGAAACAGAAGCAGCCAATACTTTAAAAGCTAGGTCCAGAACTGACACAGTGTCACTTCCATCTCATTTGATTCCACAACCAATTCAAAGGACAGCTTAGATTGAAGAGGAAGGGAAGTAGTATATATATAGCTTCTACTTTGCTTAGACTTAATTTAAGAGAAATATATGTGGGGTATAAACAAAACTGCAAAGAGAGCTAACCCCCAAATTCAATCCACTGAGTTTTAGAGAAAGTCATATTTGTGATCATGCTCTCTGTTTTACATTACAGCTTAATGATAATCACTTTAATTGCTGTCCACTAGTTTATTTAATTAGAATCCTGGAGAACACAGTCCACAGGTATTGAAAATAAACCTGAGGGGTACCTGGCAGGCTCAACACATGCAAAACAGATAATCACATCAAAAAATGGGCAGAAGATATGAATAGACACTTCTCCAATGAATGAATAGCCATTCTCAAATGGCTATCAGACACATGAAAAAATGTTCGTCATCACTAGCCATCAGGGAGATTCAAATCAAAACCACATTGAGATACCACCTCACACCAGTTAGAATCGCCAAAATCAGCAAGACAGGAAACAATGTGTGTTGGAGAGGATGTGGAGAAAGGGGAACCCTCTTACACTGTTGGTGGGAATGCAAGTTGGTGCAGCCACTCTGGAGAACAGTGTGGAGGTTCCTCAAGAGTTAAAAATAGAGCTTCCCTATGACCCTGCAATTGCGCTACTGGGTATTTACCCCAAAGATACAGATGTGGTGAAAAGAAGGGCCATCTGTACCCCAATGTTTATAGCAGCAATGGCCACGGTCGCCAAACTGTGGAAAGAACCAAGATGCCCTTCAACAGATGAATGGATAAAGAAGATGTGGTCCATATACACTAT